>VXCM01000481.1:0-69973 GCA_014773175.1 Lucifuga dentata | reverse complement strand
TTAAAAAAAAAAAAAAATCTGAAATAATTCTTAAGAAGTCAGGAATACAATAAGTTTGAAGTCTGGAACAATGCTGAAAAGTTGGGATAACTCTTGAAAAGTCAGGAATTTCATGGAGGATTTGTGAATGACCATGAAAGGTCAAGAAAACCCCCAGAAACTGTTAATAACTGTTGGGTATGATCCTCAAAAGAATAGCTCTGAATATCTTGACATAACCCTGGATATATTGGATGGTAATTTTTAGGAAAGATATTTGATTTTTCAAAGATAGTCTAGACATTTTCGGATTAAACATTCTTGATGAAATTATGTGCTCCTTTGTTGGTTTTAGGTACAGATCTGAGGTAGATCTAATATCAACAAAATGATGGGTCCAAAAATGTCCTTGATTGATTTAAACAAGTATTTGTTTATTGAAGATTTAATCTCAACAGCAAGGCTGAATTGTAGGATTCCAGAAAACAAAACAGATTACCAGAGAGAAAAAAATACCAGCAAGTGTGTCAGAAAGTTTAGTCAGCAGCAGTAAGCAGCAACCTAAAACCACACACACCTTACTCCATCATCATTTCAGAAATCACTTCCAAAATAATTCACAACACATTACTCTAAACAGTTTCATTTTCATCCTTTAACATTCCATATCTGGTCAAATCTTTCTGTATTAGATATATATCTATATAAATAATAAAAAAAAGTTGTCTTAAATTGTTAAATTCTACAGTTCCATCTTCTTTTTCTTCTTTTTTGATTACTGAACTAAATCCACAGTAACAGCACACGCGTGAGACATATTAAAGAACATATGAATCCACTGTAATTAAATTCCACTGCCATATTCCACTCTTGCACAATCCTCCAGCTGATCAACATAATGACAAATGACACAGTAATTGCTATAAACTACAATAAACATGCTGATCCCTAAATAACATGTAGGATAAGGTTGTTATTTACTGCATTACTCCACCCTTGCCATGCTAAACGGTTTCAATCATTATAATTGTGTGTGTATGTGTGTGTGTGTGTGTGTGTGTGTGTGTGTGTGTGTGCGTGTGCGTGCGTGTGTGCGTACGTGTTGTTTTCCTGTGTGACGGTTGGTACCTTCATACTGAGTTCAGGTGTTCCAGGAGTTTTTGCCCTGCAGATCAGGTTTCATGCTGCAAACATGTATGTAATGCAGTGATCCAGCAGAGTGTGTGTGTGTGTGTGTGTGTGTGTGTGTGTGTGTGTGTGTGTGTGCACTTCTGAGAGTATTTGTGTGCTTTAACATACTCACTGCAAATCACATTTTCTTCCTGTTGTGCCCTATAGGTCTTATAAATAACACTTTGCTCTTCACCAAGCCTTATATATATATGTGTGTGTGTGTATATATATATATATAAGTATTTGGTTGAGTTCAATATGTTTAGGATTACACATTCTTTTAAAAATAGGTATCTGAAATCCAATTAAAAGAAAGGAGAGAATTAAGATTAAATCCCAATTGATCAACAAAAAGTAAAGATATAAAGAGCATTTTTACTAGATGTCAGAATAATGGTACTTGAGTTTGATCTGTAAATCCTCAATAATACCATAATATAAATATATCAGAAATATAAACTTTCCTCACTGAGTTGGATGTATTACACCTGCTCTGCTCTCTTTAATATCTCTAGTTGTGTTTTGGGGGATGTAGTCATACACATCTGTACAGAATGAATGTAAAGCAGATTTGGGATGATTTTGCAGTCTGCATTTATTAACAATGTATGAAAGCTGTAAATAAAAAGAAATGTGTTATTTGGATGAAATAGCTTAATTAGTCATTTAGTCACCAGATTAGACAAAAAAAAAAAAAAAAAAAAAAAATAGGAATCCCCATCTCCTTCAATGGTCTGGTCTCTCAATTGACACTAATAATAACAATAATAATAATCATATACTAAACTAGCTGTGTTCACTCAAGAGCCCATTCCCGTTCAACAGGCGGATGCTAAAGCTGGCTAAGCTAGCCAAGTGTCCCTCAGTGAAGCAATTTTATTGTGCCGAAGCAATTACATGCTGTCAGATTAGCATGTTAAAGAGCCAAGTGCATGGAGACCCTTTGCGTCTCCACAGAGAGCAAACAGAGGAGGGGGAGGAGGTTCAGGGTCCATCTTTACGTTTCTAGGTGGGTTTTTACTCCTCCTCCTCTATCTCCCCTCATCTCTCCATCTCTCCCCTCTCGTACCTCACTTACTGGCCAACATTCCCATCACCAGTCAAGCATTATGGGAAGCATTCAGGATTAATGGTGTGAAAGTGTCAGCTGGGAGGATGAGACATGCAGAGATGTTGTGAGTAAAGGTCACTGCTCTTCTCTGCTGGAACACACTCCACGACTAAAAAGCCCCGTGAAAACCTTCATTTGTGGAAGTCTAATTATAAGTTATACATTTTTTGTAATAAATAGCTTTTTCATCTGCATCACTATGTTTGAGTATATTTTACAATCAATAATTTTATGGTGGTTATGATGTTGATGTTTTATCTCTTTCACCCTGTAAAATAATCTCTGGGAGAGCTTTCTTATTAAGACAAAGTGGAACGCTCACTACTAAAGTGGACTAAAGGGTCATTTTATAGACAAAACGTTTTAGCCTATAAAAGTAATGACAGTCGTGATCTTTTCAAAATGCTTCTTATGTCTGAACAGCTATAAAACCCAGAAATACTCTGTTTACATTAATATGAATGAGAGAAAAGCAGCAAAACCTCAAATTTAAGAAGCTGCAACCAGCTAAAGTTTTAACTAAAATGACTGATTATATAAACAACTGTGGTAATATGAACCAATTGACAAAACTTGTTGACAGGATGTGGCATGCCATTAAATTTTGACATCAATTTTTGAAATAGATTCCTAAACATTGGGAGATTGGGGTTGGAAGCATTTTTCAGTATTTTTGTTAATTTCTTCAAAGGTAATACAACAATCTCAATGAAAAAAAAAAAATCAGTCATATTTATCCCATGATAGACTATCAATACTTGCAATTTTGTCCAGTTCAGGATACATTTTTAAAACTACCATGACTAATAAAACAATTAAGTTCTGCTATTAGAATCATAATTACCATTGCTTTTTGTCTTCATTAAGTATACTATTAAAACGAGACAACTTATGTCTAGACTTGCTGGGCCTTGGTGGAAGTTTACCCTTCTAGATGACTAAATGTTAACTTGACTAATCTTAGAAAGCGTTACTGAACAGAAGAGCAACTGGCTGGTTGTGTTTTCATGCTGAAATGTTACAGTCAGAATAAAACACACATCCTTTTAACGCCTGTTCCTCGCTTATCTGACAGCTAGTTATATTAGCGTAGATTTCATCACCTTTTCTTTTGCATGAGTAACATTTAATCAGACTTAAGTATAATATTTGCACTCCTCTGGGTCTGTGTAAAACACGGTCATGTCAGTGCATGTTAACTTGCACACACATGTTTGATGATGTCAAACATGGCATTTTATGACTGGAATCTGTATGAATATGAATATGAGCCTGGAGTCTGAGCTGCTTATCAACAGCTGTATGAGTGCAGTGTGCTTTAAACCTAACCTCACCTAAAAGTGTCAGGCGATGTCGAGTCTTTTCTTGTCCTCTGATGTGTTTTTGGCTTTACATTCTGATTTGTGGTGTCTCTGTCAGAGTGGACAGAATCTCTTTAAAGTTCTGGGAAGACAGTGTGGGACTGATCTCATCTGGACTACTCTCTCTCTCTCTCTCTCTCTCTCTCTCTCTCTCTCTCTCTCTCTCCGCGTGTGTTTATACCCTGGCATTGGACTTGAACGCAGCGGCCTTTTGAAAGTCATTTCCTTTAAGGACACAGTGTTGTATGACTGAGAGGAAGAGCTCAAGTGCTGCCTGCTGCTTGAGTGGCTGATATCTGGATTGCTGCCTCAGAAGGCCCATCCAAGACCTGACTGACAAACACACACACACACACACACACAGTCCCTAAAGAGGAACCATGGAGCCACTCAGTATTTAGACTCAGAGACAAGACATTTTCTTTCTGTTCTGAAATGGAAATGAACTGAGAAGATTTATTATAAAGGCAACATGGCATTATGTAAAACATAGAAACACAAAGCGGGAGGCCACTTTGCATCTATTGTAAGGATGCTGTGTGTCCTTAGATACAGTAAATCCAGCCAGCGAGCAGCCATCAGCTTGTTAAAAGTCAAAGACATCATACCAGTTTCTGCTGCCCTGTTTCCCGTCATCAGACATGATTTGACCTTAATGTCCCTCACCACCTGCCATACTTTTCCTCTCTCTGAGTTTGATAACCTTCCAACCAAGTCATCCCACAACATCACCCATGATTTGGCGTTGTTTACGATTTTAATTACATATCAACCATTTATTGTGACCATTTATACGTTTTGTCACTGGAAGAGTTTTTTGATCCGCTCTTCTCCATGTCTGTTGATCATTTATGGAATTTGTTGCAGGTTGGCAAAACTATTAGGTGTGTGAGCGAGATACTGAGATACTGAGAGAATGTACTTGTGTGCTTGTGTGTGTGTGTGTATGTGTGTGTGTGTGTGTGTGTGTGTGTGTGTGTGTATGGTGTGTGTGTCAAACAAAAGGGGACAGCTGGTCACTGAGAAAAAGGTGGGCGGGTCTATTCCTGGGGGGCTATTGTAATGCCATCTGAAGACATCTTTTTTCTATTCAGATGCACCTTCCCATCTCTCTCTCTCTCTCTCTCTCTCTCTCTCTNTCTCTCTCTCTCACACACACACACACACACAAACACTCTCAGTCATCTCTCTCAATTTCATTTCATCAGTGGTTCGAAGTAACAAAGTACAATGATCACCTGTGCAGGTGCAGGTGTGCAGGACCTTTATTTCATTATGAACCTACATAGCGCTGACATTAACACCTCTGTGCTTTGAGAACTTTTTGATACCTAAATATAATTTCCTGCTAAGCTGAGAAACCTTTTTTTGTCAGCATCGAGTCGTCTGTCTCCCCCCTGTGGTGTGGAATGAAACTGTAATCTGTACGTGGCATCACCGTGGGGTGTGCCTGTCTACACAGGAAGGAAAAGCAAAAAAGAAAAGTTTGTCCTTCTTTTATTTCAAAGAGCGTTTTAAAGCTCTGCTGCCCACATCATATATGAGGGCCACACCCACCCACCCACACACACACACGCTCCACCAACACATCTGGAAACAATCGACTCTAACCTCTGCCATGAAATGTACCTCCTTGACATGTTAGCTGATGCCCTTTTCTTTGTCTTCATTGCTGTGCAGTTGAGACAATGTTGAGCACACACACACACACATACACACACAAAGTATGGATCGACAGGTTCATTTAGCTGATAATCTTTCTCCCTCCACATGTCTGTACTTGCAGTTTTGAGTGTGGATGTGTTGTTTGTTTCAAGTCGTGCTGCAGCTTTTGTCGCTGTCATGTTGCAACAGGTTCTTTTTCTTTCCCATCTTTTAACATCAAAGTCAACAAGCTCCTAACCCTTTCTGCCTGCATTCTCTCTTTCCTTCATCCTGTCTTCTCTCTGTCTTTCTGTCCAAGCTGATGTCATTTCTCAGTGCAGAGTTTTACTTTTTCAGCTGCCACAGCTGGGAGAGGGATACAGACGAATGAATGAGTTTCTTTTAGACCTTCACTTCTTTTCCCCCTCCATCCCTCCCTTGTTTCCTCCCTCAAATTGCCACTTCTTGCTGCCTCTCTCTCTCTCTCTCTCTCTCTCTCTCCCTGCTCATTTCTCTCCATTTCCCACCCTCTCTATACGAATTCCTCTCTACCTGTCTGAACAGGGAGCATTGGACTGCTGTAGGGCAGAGGAAAGAAAGAAAGAAGGGAGGGAAAAACAAAAAGGGAAGCAAGGTAGGAGGAACAAAAGCACATATATCAGGGATATAAACAGGAACGAGGTATGTTCCAGTCATTTTTGTGAGTTTTGGGTTTCATCACGGTCCTGAGGCTTTTTGTATAACTTGAGGTTGTGTTTTCTCGTTCCCTGCTGGGCCGTTTTCTCGTTCTGAGACTGCAGCTATTTTTGTCTGTCAGTGTCGGCGCGGGTTAGGATGGATGCCATCATGCTTCAGGAGAAACTGGTGGAACGCTTGCTGTGCCCAAGAGTGAGAACTGCCAGGCAGAAGGTAAAAAGAGTGATCATGGATACAGAACGGGTGAAAAACAGAGTGGAAAAAGAGGGAACGTGGAAAGAGAGAGGGAATTTTGAAATAAAGGGAAATATTCAGAGTTCAGGATAAAGATAGAGGCTCTCAGATTAGTTTAGTCATATATACAGGAAGTCCACACACACACACACATGTGGACTCATCACCAGCATCACTGTTAATCTGTCCAGCCGTGGACACGTTTGAGCTCCTCTGTTTTCACTATCTGTTCTCTCGTGATTCATTGTGACAGATTTATGCTGAGATGATTTGTGTGCAGAGACTTTGTTTGTATGATTTCTAATCACTTCATCTGTAGATTTCCTCATTTTCCCTCCAGCACTGAGCCTGTTTGGCAAGTGCATCTTTCTGTTCACTGATTATACTGCCTGTGTAAGTGTGTGTGTGTGTGTGTGTGTGTGTGTGTGTGCGCGCGCGCATGTGTGTGTGCACGCGCGTGTGCATGTGAGTGTATATGCTTTTGAGTTTGCAAATGCAATCCTCACCCGAGGGGCTGTCGGAAACGCCTGTGACAAGTTATGACAGCTTATAAGGATGCTGACTGTGTGTTTGGCTTATGTGTGTGTTGGAGAGTAAAAAGGGCTTTTCAGGTCTATTCAGTGTAGCCTCTGTGTGTTTGTGTTTGTGTGTGGAGTATGCATGTGTATGAATGGTCACTGCAGCCTGTGGCTGACTTGCTTCAAGTGTGTATTTATATGTGTGTATATCAGTGCAGGGCGAAGGCAAGGATGACATTTTGCCAGACGCAGAGCTAACCCAGCACACTGAGAGCTACTGTTTGAAACAGTCAGAGACTGGTATCCTGTGGTTCTGTGTGTGTGTGTGTGTGTGTGTGTGTGTGTGTGTGTGAGAGAGAGAGAGAGAAAGAGAGACGGGGGGGATGATCTAGTGGAAAATCTTACACTGCTTATTTTCAGCTTCTCAGTGGATTGTTTTGTGTGTTTTTACTCACACTTGTAGATTTTGTAGTTAGCCTAACCAACTAGTAAATTCACGACTCGACCACCAACTAGTTAACTAGTGGACGACTAAATCCACAAGTACACACTGTTGACAGTTGGCAGCTTATTTTGTAAAACATTGATGATTGTGTATATTTACACATATATGTTGAACCTGTGTTGTAGTATTGCAGTATCACTGTGATATTAAAAATGTTACACAGAATAAAATGCAGAGACATAAAATTGGTGCAGAATGACTTTCATTTTCTTCTCATCATGTTTTATTTACATTATTAGGTCAATGAAGATGACAGCTTTGCAAAAACTGGTTAAAACTGACATGAAACCTGTATTACAGACCTGTTCTGTCTGTTTTTTTCAAAGATTTTATTTTGTCACAACATGCCAGGTTAATTTAGTCTGCTAACAATTTGAGTTTTTCTTTGACTGTACCCTCTACTATGAGGACTCTCAAACAAATTTTATCCCTTTGCTCTTTTGGTACTTTGCATTGTTGATAGCAAAGCATTCTCTGATGCTAAACTTCTCTGTCTTCTTCTTTGTTTCTGTATTTTTCTGCCACAGGAGAAACAGTATGTGGGTTTTGCAACTCTGCCCAACCAGGTCCACAGGAAGTCTGTGAAGAAAGGCTTTGACTTCACTCTCATGGTGGCAGGTCAGTTTGTGGCTGAAGACGCAAACATGACAGAACATTTGGTTTGTAGTATCACATTCTTTATACTTTATAGAGCTTTACATCAGAGCAGTGCAGTTATCTGAAAATAACACACACCCTCTCTGACCAATCAGAGTCGAGTATCCTCCACGGCCACATAATAAACAGGTTTTTATTGTGTGTGTGTGTGTGTGTGTGTGTGTGTGTGTTACAGGAGAGTCTGGTATGGGTAAATCCACTTTGGTCAACAGCCTGTTTCTCACAGATCTCTACAAAGACAGGAAGTTACTGAATGCTGAGGGTGAGTGTTCATGCTTTATCTGCTGTCAGTCTGTATTAGCTATTAGTTATTATAGTTATAGTTTAGTTATTATGAGTTATTAGCTATAATCATTAATACATTACTAAATATTGAACAGTGGTTGGCCAATAAAAGCATTCTGAGTTCAGGTATTTATGGACAAAAATCAATACAGTATCACCTTGCTGTTCAGTTTTAAATTAATGACAAATATATTTGGTAAGGATCCCTCAAATCTGGTTAATAAAGAGATGTGACAAAGCTAGGTACTGAAGCAGGATATTATATGGGTGAACAATAAACTTTACTGTCAGTCACAACAATAAACAGCATATTTTGAATGTTAGGCTTCACTGGAGAAATTAAATTATTGAAAGTAATAACTAAACAACAGAAATAAATTCTAATTAATTTTTTTTTTAAAAAGGGGTCAAACATACAAATACAGCCTCTAAAATACAATTCCTGCTTATATCTGGCAGCCTATATGTTGATATGTTATATGTAATAAGCCAATAATAAGCCTGGTTAAAAACAGCCTTTTATTTTTTGATTTGTAGTAGGTTTCAAAAATTCAATGTTTCACATCAAATCATAAAGGTAAAGTATGTAATAACGGGATAATTCATCAATGTTGCCATCAGAGCTCAGTTTCTACTTATGATTCTCTTGTTGTAAATTATCCTTCATCCAAACTAATTTTCTTCACATCACTCTGTTTTCACCTCCTTCTCTGCGTTGATGCTTTGCAGAGCGTATTAACCAGACTGTGGAGATCATCAAGCACACGGTAGACATCGAGGAGAAAGGAGTCAAGCTGAAGCTGACCATCGTGGACACGCCAGGGTTTGGAGACGCTGTCAACAACAACGAATGGTGAGCTGGCTAACGTGCTAACGTGCTAACCTGCTGATCCACATCAGTACATACAAACCTTTGATTTAGCTCTGACAGGCCACAGAGTCTGTCTTCTTACCTGACTTACTGTTCCAGTAGGACCTGCTAATGTAGCCTGTGGTGGTGATGTGTGTGTGGTGTGTGTGTGTGCGTGTGTGTGTGTGTGTGTTCTAGCTGGAAGCCCATCACTGACTACATAGATCAGCAGTTTGAGCAGTACTTCAGAGACGAGAGCGGACTGAACAGAAAGAACATCCAGGATAACAGAGTCCACTGCTGCCTCTACTTCATACCACCGTTTGGACACGGGTATGCACACACACACACACACACACACACACACACACACACACACACACACACATACACACACACACACAATGGAATGCTGTATGAAAGTTGATGACCAGGTGGAATAACACATCCTGACAGCGATGACAGAAGGGGGGGGATACTATTCAAACACCACCATTTCTAACAGTTGTTATTGTTACACACTCCGAGCTTCTAGAGAGACATTTCCCCTTTAAAAGCCTCAAATATACAGAGCATATTAGCACAACAAACACTATAAACCAGTTTTGGACTGTGTGTTTCTCCACAGATTGCGTCCGGTGGATGTTGAGTTCATGAAGGCTCTGCATGAAAAGGTGAACATAATTCCACTTATTGCGAAAGCTGACTGCCTCACGCCCACCGAGATTAAAAAACTCAAAGACAGGGTGAGTGACAGAGCTGCCACCCTGCAGATCCACGGTGGAATCAGGACCATTCAGTGTGAGCAGTGTTATAATCAGTCTGTGCTGCGTTTATGAATGTGTGTGTAGATACGAGAGGAGATCGACAAGTTCGGCATCAAAGTGTACCAGTTCCCTGAGTGTGACTCTGATGAGGATGAAGAGTTTAAACAACTGGACAAAGAGCTGAAGGTGAGTCTGAGCATCCAGTTTGATACAATATCCAGATAATTACCATTGAATTAATTGCTAAAACAATTACCGGTAATTGCTGCATTATATTAATAAGTCAGTCCAAGAACTAAAATAATCAGTGACTATTAAAATCAGATTGTTTCTACATTGTGGTGCCTTTTATGTTCCCATGGCATTTTACAAACAGTATTTTCAAAAGACCTTTTATTTATTTAATGAAATGCAAAATAACTACTTCATCGTGTCCCTGTTTGTGCCTTCAATTATTAATATGAGTTATTTTGTAATATAAAATATATTTGTAATAGACACATTTTTGAATCAAAAAAATTTGGTTGATTGATTTTAAAAACAATTATTTACAGCCAATAATTCACTGTAAGTGCAAACTGTAGGATGTGTACCACTGGTGGTACTTGAAGTGCCCCCTGGTGGTACAATAGATGATGCTGGAAATTTCTGCAGAGGATCAAAACATTTGAAATGTATGGATATTCTGTTATTGTGGCACATTATTCATACAAATTAGGTTTATGTTAAAAGGACCATACCGGCAATCCTGCATGTTTGAGCCTAATATCTTCAATTTTCATACATGTTACCTTACTGACAGTCATCTCCCAAAGGATAAAACCATATTTCAGCTTTCCAGATATTTTGCAAAATTTCTTAATCTTTCAAAATCAAATATTCAAGCAATACACCCACCTTAAAAATCGATGTTTCGCCTGCTAATAGCAGCCTAGTGTAACTATTAGCAGGTCTTCTTTTGGGATTAAATTCCCCAGTGGAGACATACATTCACTCTGCGCTTTTTATTGCACTTAATCTCTAAAATTCTATAACTTCAAAAAGAACACTGAAAGTATGTCTTGTTCACGATGATGGATTACCTATCCCAAGAACGTTTCAAGTATCAGTTAGTTGATTTTAATAGCATACCAGAATGAATTGAAACCAATGGTGGTCTGGAAGGAAGGAAAATGTTTTTAATTCACTGTTCCAGTATGCTTTGGGAAATTGTCAGTAACGTTACATGTATAAAAATTTAATGTATTAGGCTCAAACATGCAAAATGGTTGGTATGGTCCTTTAATTCTTCTTTTTAATTTAGAATTAGATTTTTTTTAAACCCAACTCATTTCATGTGCAGACTACATACTTCTGTTCTAAGTGGGCTTCCGTACCTTTTTATGCTCATACTGTAAATTCTTCAATTTCAAACAATATTTTACTCACCTCAGTAAGTACAGGCACAGTTCTCTTGAGCAGGGCACTGCGGTTTTGCTGTTCGGTGGCCTTCTCTGAAGATGTAGCAGAAAAAAAGCATAGATCGATAACAGCTAAAAACCCCGTGTCTCTAAAGGAGTGCACCCCGTTTGCGGTGATCGGCAGTAACACGGTGGTGGAAGCTCGAGGGCAGAGGGTGAGAGGGAGACTGTACCCCTGGGGAATTGTTGAAGGTATGTTCCTGCACTACTATATGCATCTACGCAACCCTGATCTACCAATATGCAAACTAGATGCAGCCTGCATGTCACAACATGGAGTTCTCATTTGTCTTCCTCATTCTTTTGTTCAGTGGAAAACCAGTCACACTGTGATTTTGTCAAGCTGAGGAACATGCTGATTCGGTCGCACATGCATGACCTCAAAGACGTGACCTGTGACGTCCACTACGAAAACTACAGAGCTCAGTGCATACAGGAGATGACCAGGTGTGTGTGTGTGTATGTTTTGAGAAAGAGCAAAAGAGTCTTGTGAGAACTGAAAAAATACAGGAGGCTGAATGTTTTGTAAATATATTGGTTAACTGCTGACGTCTGACAGATTTCAGTTTAGATTTGACTGCTTCACTTCTCCTCCTCTGCTCCTCCCAGTAAACTGGCTCAGGACAACCGCATGGAGAGTCCCATCCCCATCCTGCCTCTGTCCACTCCAGATGTGGAAACAGAGAAGCTAATCAAAATGAAAGATGAGGAGGTATGAAGCAACCTGGCTGCCGATTGTCAGAAGATGGAGAAATGTCACGTATTTTTTTATGAATATATCTTAAATGAATGTTTTCTCCAATGCAAGACAAAGCAATACTCACCATTAGTACATTTATCCCAGTTATGATTATTGATTTGGAGTAGTTTTTGTGTTTGTGCATGTAAACACCATATCCCCTAAATTTGTCCCCCATGCATGTTTTTGGACTGTGGACTGACATTTCCAGGTTTCTGATCACTGTGTGTTATCACTTAGTCAGACAAATACATATGAATTGCAAAACAATGCCAAACCGATCTAACTGCTGAAGTGAAAGTGATACAGGGAATGAGGTGCATAAATTGGTTATCAGTTGTTGCTCTCATCTTCTATTATTGGTGATAAAAAAAAAAAAAAAAAAAAAAAATAGACAAACCAAACCCAGCAGAAAAGGTTAAAATGAAGCAGTGTTTATCTGCAGAGGTATTTCAGTCTGTAAAGTCATGAGGATGAAACTAAGAGGAAATGAGTTCCTCAATAAAACGGTCAGACTAGAACCACTTATTAACACAGCTGCTGATAGAAGTTGAGTCTCAACTTCATAAAACTTATTTTCTCAGTTTAGATTAACTCAGTAAACTATGCCTTAGACCTTGAATTCTTATTAATATTGAAGATTTATGTTCAGCATCTTCCTTTTTTCTGCTTGCAGCTGAAGAGGATGCAGGAGATGCTGAATAAGATGCAGCAGCAGATGCACGAGAAAGACCAGTGATGGCTACAGCTGCAGCGACCCCTGCTGTCTCCTCCCTGAACTACAACGAGACCATCAGTCATTAAATGCAACACAATATGATACCATGTGTTAGTGGCAACTCTGGCTGTACATGTATCTTCAGTTTGGTGCTTTGTATAGTTTGTCTGCCCGGAGGATAGTTTTATCAGCTATTCATTTGCCCACTTTGAGCCCCTTGCTGTTAACAGTCTTAACATATATAATATAAATACATATTTTAAGTTACTACTCAGTGTATCTAATTTATAAATGCAACATTAAACTCTTTGGATATTTTGTCAGGGTATGAATATGTGTTCAACGAAATGTTTTGTAAGCCAATTTAGGTTGATGTTGACATTTAGATTTCAACATGATATTGTTTTTATTATGTGCTTGTGCACTTGCGTGTGTGCGTGTTTGCGTGCATGCATGTGAGTGTAAATGTTTCTTTCATGAAACGTTCTCCTTTGATATTACCAAGTGTCCGTCCATAAAAATCCACTTGTCTTTGCAAAGGTAACATAGTGACTTTCCTTTTCTTCTTAATCTGGATTATATTTACTGATAAATAACATTTTTACTTATGGCAAGTCAAATATCCTCTTCCAGGATCTTTATATTTGCTGGCTGAACTGTAAATGCACTTATCGCCAGTGGCTGACTGAAGGGAAAGCCTCTGACATAATGAGAGGGTAGGTGCAGTGCAGGGTGCATGTGCAAGCATGCTGCATAACCGCTGAACGCCGTCAGCCTTTTTTTAAATTTCATAGCTGATGTCCCGTGCTTGTTATGAAATGCATCATGACCTATGCCTTGTTACCACTGTGGGAAGGTACAAATAGATCACTAATGAGGAGTAAATGCTGTGTCTATGCTTTTGTTTTTAATGTCTCTTATCAGGAAGCGAGTTGGATGACTGCTTTAAGTGGATGAAACAAACCGTACACTCTGAAAAATCCCCATAATAAGTCATTTTGTTTGTATTTCATTTCTAAAAGTCTCATTTTCTTTCACTGTCAACACAATCTGCTTATTCCAAGAATTGTCCTGAGCTTTATACAGTCTAGTACTTCAATATAGCGACACTAATTTCTACAAAACTCATGAAAAATTATGTGTATTATATAACAGGTTAAAAATAATCTGACTGTGCTTGCAGATTTCATTTGTTTTGATAAAAAAAATAAGACTTTTAGGAGTCAGTAATAAACAAAATGACTTATTCAGAAGATTTTTCACAAATGTGTATTTAATATGTGAGTTAGAATGTGTGTGCGTGTGTGTGAGAGTAAACTCTTCTGAGGTTGAGGTACAGTGTCAATACTTATTTTTCCTGAAGGCTGTGATCTCTGTCTATAAAAGCGTGACAAATAAACTGACTTGATTCAGAACTTGCTGCCTAAACATTATTACTTCCACCAAGGAGGTCATGTTTAAAGCTGTAGTTGTTTGTTTAAAAAAAAAAAAACGACTTCATAACATTGTGTGACAGGTGTTTTGTTCCTATATTTCAGTCAGTTTCTTCAAAAATAATACATCAATCTCAATGAAAAAAAAATCAGATGTATTTAGCCCATGATAGACTATCAATAGGGGCAATTTGGCTACATCCAGATAAGGATATGGTGGAATATGCCTGGACAGTGAATTCATGGAATTGCTGTATGGTAACAAATAGTTCTAGAAAGATGCAACAACCTTCTATAATACTATGATGTATCTATAATAATTACTGAGATAGAGCCATAAAAAATATGTTTTAATATAATCATTTTTTTCTCTTGTTCTATATTCTTAGAGCCAGACAAATTTTGTCTTGACTTGCTCAGCCTTGGCGGAGGTATATGCTACCCTTCTAGTTTCCTTACTTAGTCATATGTCTTGGCCATCGAGGCCGCGTAAACCCTGCATGACTTCCTCTGTCACTTCCTGATGGTGAAGTATGAAGAGCAGCAGAGCTCAGATGAAGTTGCTGCAGGAACATTATGTGCTGATTCGTAACTTTTATCTCCTCCAACCATTCTTCCTCTGCACTGCTGCACTGCATCTTCCCACTGACCCTCAGAGGAGTTGTAAGCTTTATAGAAAAAAGTCTCAAGACTTCAATCAGCAATAAATGTTTATGTTTCTTACACATGTAATAATCCATGATTTGCACGTGGTCAATAATAGAGCCCACTTTGTGCTATTTACTGTACTTCATATCCTGATGGTTATATGGATCTAAACAGTGTATGAGTTACTTCCTGTGTCCACATGCATGTGTCTGTGTTCCACAGTGGGTTTTATCAGTGAATAGCAGCTGTCGTCTCACACACTCAGCCTGTCAGAGCGACACAAACACATCCCTTGCATCCCTTTTGAAGACACGCAACACTGAAGGTAAATTTCTCTCCTCAGACTTTTCTGAGACTTTATGACTGTGTGGGCTTCTTAACCTCTTTAAACGTTATACAGGATTAATCAATCGTTTTAACCTTTATAACCCTGTTCTTTGCTCCAGCCTCTCTCTCTCTCCCTCTCTCTCTCTGGTGACCCCAGCAATTACAGAGCTGTCAAGTTATAGTGTGAATTTGACTTGGTAGAATACTTATGCTGCACTGTATTTTTTTGTCAAGATCATGGATTGCATTCAGATTGTGATTGATAATTGACAAACTAACATTTGTTCTTATATATCAAAGAAATGTCAATATATCAGTCTTAGAAATCTCCCATGACCCTATCTGCTTATCAATTGACCTCAACTGTGGTGCTCCAAGGCTGAGAAACTCTGATTGAAAACATCATGCTGCAACATTTTGCAGAGAGAATAATGAATTTTACACTGTGGATGTCCGGCAGACACAAAGAAATGCTCTCAGGAGTGTGAGGCTCCAAAGCTAACGTAAATCTGCTCAGGTTTTGACTGAAAATATGAATTCTTAGGAAATTTTATTGTTAAGAAGAGCTGATTGATTCATGTCAGGTGTATGTGTGTCCCAGCTGACCCCAAGCAGCAGGAAATGTATGATATCAAAATATGATATGATAGATTACAACGTCCCACACGTTCTTCAGCAAAACCAAAAGACAAAGTAGACATGATCCTCAGATTATTTTCCTCTATACACGTTCATTTTGTCTAGAAGCTGCACATGAAGAATATTACAGTACCTACAGTAAATAGTTTGTGAAGAATTTTTATGTTTTACAGCAGGATTTTTGCTTTGTAACAGCAGCTATACCGTGTCAGCTGTAGACTTCTTTGCTGTGTGTCTGGTGCTTTAGAATATCCTGTGCAACAAAAAGAATCGTAAATGTTACAAAATGTACACTTTATATGAACACACACATATATTTTATTACCTTTCTCTATGTCATACAGTGCCATATTTAAATGTTTAAATATTTTGTTTATGGCAGTTTAGTACCTCATATATTTTGTAAATGATTTTTACATCATATACTGTGAATGTCATGCAAACTGTATGGTATAAGTACAGTATGTGGTAATAAGCTACTTGCATACTGTATATAGAGCAGTACAAACTTTATAGTGTTATGCTGAATGAAATCTGCATGTAATTTGCCTTAATTATAAAAGATAAAATGCAGAAATGTTCATTTTGTACATTGTTCATGTGCAGATTTTTTTATTTGTGTATGGATGTTCAAATGAACACAGCCCAGATGATTACATGATATGATACACTGATATCACCATGTCATGCTTTTATTTCTTTCATAATAGGTTAGGTTAGGCTAGACTAGGCTAGGCTAGGTTAGGTTAGACTAGGCTAGGCTAGGCTAGGCTAGGTTAGGTTTGGCTAGGCTAGGCTAGGTTAGGTTAGGTTAGGTTAGGTTAGGTTAGGCTAGGCTAGGTTAGGTTAGGTTAGGTGAGGTTAGGCTAGGCTAGGCTAGGCTAGGTTAGGTTTGGCTAGCATATTCTCTCTAGAAACAGTTGAATAATTTGTTATTCATCTTGGAAAACAGGTTCTGTAATTTCAGTTTTTTCATATCATAACATACAAAATCTGCCCCACAAAAATATTTCAGCCATCAACAGACAAAAAGAGCTTCTCTTCATCTATTCTTTCATGTGTATAGTTTTCTACCTTCTCACCATAATTATCTCTCCTCTCCTCTTCAGTGACTGATAACAATGAAGGGGCTTCTGCTGCCATGTCTACTTCTCTTGTTCGGAGTCAAAGGTCAAAAGTCATTAACGTGCCCACATCTTTGCTCCTGCCATGGCGGTCAGGTGGACTGCAGCAAGAGATCTCTCACCTCCTCCTCTCTCCCCACACATTTCCCTGTTGATACCACTGAGCTCCATCTCCATCACAACCTGCTGACATCCCTTCCTAATGGGCTTCTGGACACCCTGACCTCCCTCCGCTCAATCTCCCTTCATGATAACCCATGGGTGTGTGACTGTGGAGTTCTCTACCTGCGGGCCTGGCTGCTGCGCCAATCCGCCACCCACATGTCACACCAGGGTGNAGTTCTCTACCTGCGGGCCTGGCTGCTGCGCCAATCCGCCACCCACATGTCACACCAGGGTGTCAACTGCAGCTCCCCTCCCAGCCTGAGAGGGAGGCTGGTAGTATATCTAACAGAGGAGGAAGTCCTGGAGTCTTGCCACTACTGGTACTGTGACCTGGCTCTGGTCTCGCAGGTGTCTCTGTTCATATTTGTGGTGGTGCAGGCGGCACTGCTGGTGGCGGTCATTGTGTTCTTGAGGAGATATGAAAGGCTGTCCAGGGAGGCGAGGAGAACCACGGAGGAGAGCTTCACAGCCGGAGAGGGTCTGACTGGGAATGAGTATTCAACTTTAAAGGACAGCAGCAGCTGAGATGGTGCTGTTATGTAAAAGTGATAATATAACAAGGTGCCCTGATATACAAATATAACAGTCATAGATGAGCCAAGCTTCCTTCACCTTTCTTTTCAATATCAGGATACTTCAGATTGTATTGTTGCACTTATGGCCACTTACCCCTACCAACCGTGTCCAGCTCATCACCCACTTTTTAAAAGTGTGATGTCAGTTTAAACTGTTGTTCAAACTGTTGTACCAGTAAAGTGATTTATAACAGTGATTAAACTGTTGACCAATACTATGGTTGAAGTAAATATGATGTAAATTTTTTTCACATTTTTCCTCTTTACAGTTTACAGCTGCAAACAGTTTAGTGTTTAATAAAACAGGAGTAACACAGCACTGTAGCACATACAGCATAGTTCTTATCTGTGACATAAAAAAAAAAAAGATATGTGGTTTTGTGACCTCATCCATTGTCTTGTTGTGATATCAGACAGACTTTTGACAATATCTCGCTTAGGTCCCCAAAAAGGTCAGTCCTGGTTCTGATATATAATGGTATAAGTGGTTGTGATATACAAAAGAAGTAAACAACCTTTTCTCAGTTACACTGTGGAGACAACATCTCTCTGTATCTAGCAAAATGTTTGATGATTTTGTGTCACAAACTGTCTGCAAAGTCTCTCTTTACCTGTCTCACCTTTTCACTGCAAATGACTGAAGTTTCATGTTAAAAATATCATCTTAAAGACTGAAGATTAAAAAAAAAAAAAANTAAAAAAAAAAAAAAGAAATTCCAGTCTGAACATTTTACTGATGCTCATAGTGAATTTATTACATGATTAAACTTCAATTTTCTGTTTAAAGTTTGACAGCTTGACCTTTGACCTCTCTAGCTTTATAAAAGTCCTTGTGGCTGAAATGTCAACTTTCCATTTTCTACCTTCAAATGCTTATGTGGCTAAAGTATGAATGAGTACAGCTTGTTGGAAGCATCTGTAAAAGTGTGGCGATTCAGTTTTCCTTGAGATGGTTTTTATTTGTGTGTGTGTGTGTGTGTCTGTGTGTGTGTGTGAAAGAGCACTGCAGCGAAATCAGGAGGCTGTTTTAAAATTGCAATCAGTGAATTGATATGAGGCCATCTTAATTGTTTCTTTTTTTCTAATTTTATTCTATCTCACAAACTGTAATGCTTATATCAGTAATTTGCTGTTTATTATTCAATATTTTGTGCAGTTTCTCCCAATGAATATTTCCGAAATAAAATTCTGATTGTGCATGTTTGTTCGGAAAACATGAATGTTTAAGATATTTTAGACTCAGTTTGTGCCGAACTGTATTTTGACCTTATAAATAAAGACCTTATAAATATTGAAGGTTTATTGATTACTTTGTGTGCCAATATTGTGCAAGTTTTTGCTTTTGGTTTTAAATGATTTTTTGCATTTTGGATTTTGCATTTTGCATTATTATTAAAGAGATCTAATTTAAATAAAAATGCATCGTTATGAATTAGACTATAAATTCTGATAGATTGACATGGTTTGAGTCATGATGTCGGAATGAATATCGTGTTTGACTGTTTGACATTAGCATGTTCTCTTCAACCCCACGCTAATTAATGTACACATGATTTATAACTAATGCAACAAATAATTTTTCTTCTGTAAAATATAAAATTCTTGTTAGTACTCAGCGCACTGTGGGATTTCGGTCTTTTCAGTTGATAGTTTTGTAGCGGAACTGACCTGCAGAACCAATGTTTCAGCGACGGACATTTTAGTCCGATGGACTCACGTGTGTTTACACGTGAGGCTCATTTCGTGCTGCAGATATTACAGTCATAGATACTTCTGTTTACTTAGACAAAGTAAACAGTTTGTATTTTATAACGCTTATAAAGGTGTGGTTGGTTGTTTCATAACATTTATTCTACACGAGTTTTGTGGAGTTAGCTAGCAGTTATGTCGTTATAAATAAAGCTATGAGCTCTCTTTATCTTAGGACTGACGTTATAGGTCAACTCGTTATTATTCTTTATATATTTTTAATTTTCAGACTTCAGTAAGAGATGGGGAGACTGAGGAAGAAACACAACTGGAAGGGGAGACAGCAAAGCGAGACTCAACATGGAGCAGCAGAGGGAAATACAGATATTGTGGTGGAACTGGAAGGTAAAAAGACAAGAAAGTACTGACTGAAGCTGCGTTTTGACAAACATTTGCATTAGTTCTCTGACTTCTATGATGTCGTTTTCCTTCCCAGATGGAGCAAGACTGAAGGGTGTTGATGAGAGCAACGCCTTGGTCCTCCTGGCCAGAAAAGACAAGAAGAAGAAAGCCTCAGTGACCCCTGCTTCCACGAAAAAGCCTCTCACCAAGAAGCAGAGGAAAGAACTGCAGAAGGTCCTTGAACGTAAAGAGAAGAAAGCTCAGGTAGGAGGAGGTCTGATGAATATGTTTCAGAATCAAACAGACGGTCAGATTTAAAAAAAAAACGATCCTTTAAGGAGTGGATATGCAGCTCACACGTACACATCACACATCTTCTACCTCTGTAGTAGATGTCTGTAGTAATAAGGTAATTGTCTTTAAACATAAGGAAGGATGGAATGGTGAAAATGTAATGCAGAGTGCCATGTCTTTTTCAAGACTGACTTTTAAAAGCTGATCAGACTCTGCACTTTAGACATTCTTGACATGAGATTCAGCCAAATAAGTGGAGCTGAGAATCACAGGGTAACTCACGATGTGATACTATCACAATATACTCACAATATGGCACCATAACACAGCCCATTCTGTGATTTATAACAGATAAACATTTGCAATAAATCACAACATTTCCAGTTATACATATATGGCTAAAATGGCTAAATATTCTAAAATCAGGAATCAATCATATATTGTATTTTTTCACTGCATTATGAACTGCTTTCTTTATCGCTGAGTCTTATAGAAAGCTGACACGAAACAGTCGTGTCGCACTCACCCAGAAAGATGATCATGCATTTAAATGTCAAACATCTATTAAAACTGGAAAAAGACTGAACTGAAAAGTTTTGAAAAGAGCTTTGACTCCAGATATCTGCAGTAAAAGAAGTAAACATCCCTGCTTCATTTTTGCAAAATTAAGTATCTTGACTACTTAAAAAAAAACAAAAAAAACTGTTTCATGATATGTCAAATTTTTTACACCCTCACAGTTATTTGCACAGTTGTTTGCTGTATGTATATTGTCTGCATGTGGTCATCAGGGTTACATAAATGTTCAGTAATTCTGGTAGTTTTCATCTGAGCAAATTTCATGGGATAAATAAGAACCTCCTCCTACATCCTACTGATGTGACTCACGTCTCCTCTGTCCTGTTCAGAGAGCAGACATACTGACCAAACTGGCTGAGGTGCAGCTTCCAGAGTCTGAACTGAAGCTGCTGTACACCACATCCAAACTGGGCACAGGAGATAAGCTTTACCAGAGTAAACAGTAAGTAAACACATGCATAAGGTAAACACAGATTACCAGAAAAGCAGTATGATTGATTGTTTTTTTTTTTTTTTTTAAGGATATTAGATAAAGCTACAGATGGAAGCTCAGGGCCAAAGATCAGCAGCGTGAGTGGAGCCAACAGGAAAAGAAAATGGAAAGCAGAGGAGGAAGAAGAAGATGATGAAGAAAAAAGAGAGGAAAGTAGTGAAATGGACACTTCCTCTGATGATGATGATGATGATGATGGTGGGGAGAATGAAGGAGATAAGACCACAGGGGTTGGTGAATCTAATGAAGCATCTCCCTGTGAGGAGACGGAGAGCAAACAGGAAGTAAAGGAAGAAGAAGTCGCTGCAGTGAAAGATGGACAGAATGAGAATAAGGTTTCAGATCTGGACAGTGTGCAGAACAAAAAGCCATCACAGCCTGCTGTCTTCATTCCAGTGGACAGATTACCAGAAATACAGGTATGTGAACACTTTGTGTGTTTGAGAGCGAGAGAAAGTAAACAGCTGCAGGTATTTCTCTCAGACTGGTTATTTTCTGTACGTTTAAGTGTTTCTCATTCTGTCATTGCACATGCTGCTGCAGGAGGCTCGTTTGAGGCTGCCGGTGCTGTCGGAGGAGCAGGTCATTATGGAGGCAGTGAGAGAGAATCCATGTGTCATCATTTGTGGAGAGACAGGAAGTGGAAAGACCACTCAAGTGCCTCAGTTTCTGTATGAAGCTGGCTATGCCAGGTATGCAACATTTTTATCCACCAATGAACAATCACTATGGCCCACCCCTCTCCCAAAACTATTATAGTCTGTGGGCAAATATGACTTCCTCATGGCAGGAACTATAGCCAGTGATGGCCTAAAGGTTAGAGAAGCGAGCTTGTGACTGAAAAGTCACCAGTTCAATCGCTGAACTGGCAGGAGAAATCAGGTTGGAGAGGTGAATGAATAATGCCTTCCCCTCCCTCATTATCACCACTGACGTGCCCTTGAGCAAGGTACCTAACTCTCCAAATGCTCCAGTGGAGCTGCTCAGTGACCAGCAGAGACGTCTGTATTGTACCTGGCACCTTCCACGTGTGAGTGTGTGTGTGTCAGCAGGGCATTTCCACAAAAGAGTATTCAATACTTAGTGCTCCAGAAGGTGCCCCTGCATAAAGTTAAAATAAAATAAAAAGTGTGTGTATATATATATAAAATCCTGCAGTTTGTTAAAGTGACTCACTGGATATTTACCTGAATAAAGTTTTACATATTAGTAGCTCACATAAATATCTGATTTTATGTGATTCTTTAGATTCTGATGCAAGTGTGTCTAACATTTTTTAAAGGCCATAGATAAATCAGTTTGCTCCTGTCCCCTTCCAGTCATAAATCATGTGATTACCAACCTTCTCTCTGTTCATGTTGTTCTCCAGTGGCAGTGGGATTATTGGTATTACAGAACCAAGGAGAGTAGCAGCTGTCAGCATGTCCCACAGAGTGGCCAAAGAGATGAACCTGTCCACACGGTAGCAACTTTACTTCACTCTCTTAAGATTTGCAAAATTTGAGAGAAACCTCTCCCAAAAACACATCCACATTGGGAATATGGAGGCAGTTTGTGTCTTGTGACAACATTGTGAGTGAAGATTCCGCTGAAATAAGAAAGTTTTGTAAAAGTAATAGTGGTGTGTCTGTTCATAGGGAGGTTTCATACCAGATTCGATATGAGGGGAATGTGACCAGCGATACCAAGATCAAGTTCATGACAGACGGTGTTCTGCTGAAGGAGATCCAGAAGGTATCGCCCTTAGTGTCCTTTAACAGCAAATGTAGACACACACACACACACACACAATACACAGAGTGGAGTCTTGGCATCCACACGATCAATTTCAGTACCATAAACTTAAAAACCATGAAATTACAAGACAAAGATTGCTTTTGTGACAAAAAAAAAAAAAAATNAAAAAAAAAAAAAAATCTGCATGTCTTTCCTTGATGTGTTTATGTTTTGGTGAGATCCCATATATTAATTTTTACATTGAGCTGTTATGTTCTTTGTCTGAACTCATAGGATTTCCTGCTCCAGACATACAGCGCAATAATCATCGATGAGGCACATGAAAGGAGTGTGTACACAGACATTCTCATCGGACTGTTGTCTCGCATTGTCCCACTCAGAAACAAGGTAAGTGTTTTGAAGCGTCTCCCCACTGTGGACACGCTTAGAAGATGAAGCCTGAATTTCAGACAATGTACATGCAGAGGTGGAAAGTAAAAAACATATTTACTCAAGTACTTCACTGTGCAGTATTGATACTTCACTTCAGTACTTCCACTTTGGGAGACTTTCAAGGGGAAATATTGTAGCTTTTACTCTGCTACATTTGTCTGATGACTGTAGTTACAAGTAATAACTTTGCAGATTAAGGCTTTACATGATCTGCCTTTCTTTGCTCCTGTCCTTCCTTCCATGTCCTCCCTCATTTTTTCCCCTTTATTCCTTCCTGCGGTTACTGCCTACTTTTTCTTTCTGTTATTGTTTCCTTTTTTAATTCCTTCGTTCTTCAGTTGATCTAAAAGTGTGAAATTCCCCAAATTATAGATTGTAGATTTTCACTCAGCAATTAAACTAAACTCTCCTCTTGAGTTTTGACTTTGGATGCTTAAGTACAATTTACTTTGCTTTTACTCAAATAGAATATGTTTCTAGTAAAGGGTTATTTTTTTCAACTGTGTTATGGCTGCTTGTAGGATTTAAGATTTTCCACCACTGTGTCGCTGACTTATACTGCATTTGTTTTGAAAGATCTTTTTATTTTTTAGCCTGCTATTTCACTTACATGCTCCTCTCCCTGCAGAAAGGTTTGCCTATGAAGCTCCTGGTCATGTCAGCGACTCTACGGGTGGAAGACTTCACAGACAACAGGAAGCTCTTTCATTCACCTCCGCCCGCCATTAAGGTGGACGCCCGTCAGTTCCCGGTCACTATCCATTTCAACAAACGCACCCCGTTGGAGGACTACACTGGAGAGGTCTTCCACAAGACCTGCAAGATCCACCGAATGCTGCCTCCAGGTATACATATATGTACAGATTTTGTACATTTTGTTTCATGTACTATGTCACTATCTTGACCTGCACCATGACAGTCTTTATCTAAAGCAGCATGCCTCGACCCATTTTCCATGTGTCTGTCTCTTAGGTGGTATCTTGGTTTTCCTGACTGGCCAGGCTGAGGTTCACAGTTTGTGCAGAAGACTGAGAAAAGCTTTTCCCTTCAAGAAGGGTAACACAAGCACTGGTGAGTGTAACACACTCTTACTTACTCACACTTACTGAAATACCTATGAGGTAACCTGAACACCAAGGCAGGTTAACGTAAAATGCCTTTTATGTGTAAGAGGGTGACAAAATTTAGCTCTTGTCATTAGCATGTCAGAGGATTGCACGAGTATTAAATAGTGATTTGCTTGTGGCTCATTTAAATGCTTTCTGTTATCCAAGGAAAATGTTAATCTGCTACACTGAGACTATCATCAAATCTTTATTTTACAGTTGTGAAGTCATCTGAGAACATAAACATAGATCAGTGACAACATCTGTATTATGTGATCAGTGGCATTTAAATGAAACAATCAAAGAGAGAGTTGGAGGCAACAGAAAGTTAGCTTACTATCATTTCTGCTGTATGTTTTTGTTTTCAGGCGAAGAAGAGGAAGCAGACACATCAGAGGCGATGAGGAAATTTAAGAAGTCCAAACAGAAGAAGACTGTGGTAAGTCTGTGCTGTTAAAATGTGCCTGAACGTCTTAGACACTTATTGTGTGTTTGGGTCCGTGATAAAAGACACTTTCTCAACTATTTTAACAAATTTAACATACTTTATCCCTGCTCTGTCGACAGACCTTGCCCCGTATTGACCTGGATAACTATTCTGCCTTACCAGTGGATGAAGGGGATGAGGACAGACAGGCAGGGATAGGAGAGGAGGAGGACGAAGGGTCAGACCTGGACCTTGGAGATGATCCTGCTGACACGGGTAAGATAAATCACTAATTTTTCTAAATCTCAGAGCATATTTCAGATGAGCATTCATATTAATTCTGCTCTGTGTATTGTATGTTTCTGCAGAGGAGAAGGAAGACCCGTCCAATCCTCTCTATGTCCTTCCTTTGTACTCATTGTTGGCCCCAGAGCAGCAGGCTAAAGTGAGACTAATGTCATGTCAGTAAAAAATTTCCTCTGAGGAATTTTGGAAATTTTCTCTGTTAACACAGCGTGGAAATTGTGTGTGTGTGTGTGTATGTGTTTATAGGTGTTCAGGCCTCCTCCACCTGGCACTCGTCTGTGTGTAGTAGCCACCAACGTGGCCGAGACATCTCTGACCATCCCCGGCATCAAATACGTGATTGACTGTGGTCGGGTTAAGAAACGTTACTATGACCGTGTGACTGGGGTGTCATCCTTCAAGGTTACATGGACGTCCCAGGCCTCAGCCAATCAGAGGGCAGGCAGAGCGGGACGAACAGAGCCAGGTCACTGCTATAGGTGAGAACTTTTAATACGTGTGATGAGGTTATTGCATTATTGACTCGTCTTCTCTGCAGAATATGCTTTCTTTTTTTTCCTCGTGTATCAGCAGCTCCTGTGGTCTTTCTGTAGGTTGTACTCATCTGCAGTGTTTGCAGACTTCAGTCAGTTCTCGGAAGCAGAGATCACTCGCAGGCCCGTGGAGGACTTAGTTTTGCAGATGAAGGACCTCAACATAGACAAGGTCAGTAAACTCACTCACCAGACTCACCAGTGGATTTGTGAGTGAAATCCTGTTGGATAAAAAGTACACAGAACTGCCTTCATGTTTGTTTGTGTGCAGGTGGTGAATTTCCCTTTTCCTACGTCGCCCTCTGCTGAGGCTCTTGTCGCAGCAGAACAGCTTTTAGTCTCACTGGGAGCTCTGGAAGAGCCGCCTCGCACTGGAAGGTAACTGTTGTTGTCTTCCTGTCTTCTCCAGCCTTCATCAAGGTCTCTGATTTTCTCGATTACCAAAAATGTTTATTAGAGCACTACGCTGTTTATAGTGGAACACAAAAAGAGCTAGCGATCCTTGTATATGTAACAATGTGAGGCATTATTTAGCTAATAGCTGCTTCTAGAAGGCTTGTAGAACTCATCAAGCATTGTTGCACTTCTCTTGTCTGAAATCAGTTATTTCAAGGCTAATTTTTCTTGAAATGTGTCATTTAATCCCTCCGTCTAATCACCAAAATGTTTTATTTAAATGTTTTAGTTTACAGAACTAAGCATGCAAGCAGTCAGGTCACCTTTTCAAGCATCTCGTCTGTTTTGTTACTGTTTTTGAACTAGGGTAAAAGAGATTGAGCGAGCAAGGCTGAGCTGTCCCATCACCCCCCTGGGCAGGGCAATGGCTTCATTCCCTGTGGCACCACGCTACGCTAAAATGCTAGCACTTGGGAAGCAGCAGGATTGTTTGCCCTACATCATTGCTGTGGTGGCAGCAATGACAGTGCGGGAGCTCTTTGAAGACCTTGACAGGTGAGGCCACATGTTTGCTATATATTTGTTTTTCTGTAGATATGTCAAAAAGAGTGGAGAAAGGCTTCCAAGGTTGTCCAGACTGTAATGCAAATGAAAAAAAGAAAAAGATTGATACAGTTTTGCTTAAAGAAAATTAATAATGTTTCAGAAATCAAATATCTGCACAGATTGACAAAAGCACATATTCATAAGTAGATAATCATGTGATTGGAGATTATCATGTGGAGATGAGATGCAATAGTGTGCTTTCACAGCCATCATATTTTTATTTTTATGTTTTTAAGTTATTTATACACCTTTTTGTGTCTCCTCAGACCTGCAAGTAGCGAGGATGAGAGCTCCAAGCTTGTCCAGCGTCGAGTTCGGGTGACGCAGATGAGGAGGCTGTGGGCTGGGCAGGGAGCCTCACTGCTGCTGGGAGATCTCATGGTCATGCTGGGTAAGCTGAGGACAAGGTGAAATGTAAAGTCACCTTTTGACCTTTAAAGGTCCCATGAAATGTGAAAAAATACATACATTGTGTGAACATACAAAAATACATACATACATACATTTGACGTATAATGATATTTCAAGCACTTATCATTTATGAATATCACAAATGACTTATAACCTTACTTTCCATAAGTAATGAGTCAGTCGGGCTAAACTGTAGAAAACTGCTGGATGAATTTTGTAGTATGAATTGTAGTAACTGGAATATCTATAAATAAATGTAGGGCCCTTAGTTATTGTGTATTTCTGTGATTTATATGTTGATTGTTCCATACTGTATTTGTGTTTGCATGCAACTGCAGGTGTTGTTGGGGCGTGTGAATTTGCTAGCTGTACCCCTAAGTTTTGTGAGCAGAATGGCCTGAGGTATAAAGCCATGGTGGAGATCAGGCGGCTCAGAGGACAGCTGACGAATGCAGGTACACTCATACCCACGTACACATTCAAACAATCTAACAATTCATGTTGCACAGAAACACAATCAGAAACCTTCTGTATTCTCCCGTCCAAGTGAATGCGGTGTGCCCAGAGGTGGGTGTGTTTGTGGATCCTAAGATGACTCCACCAACAGAGAACCAGGTGGTTTGCTTGCGACAGATTGTGCTGGCTGGACTGGGAGACCATCTTGCAAGGCGTGTGCAGGCAGAAGATGTGCTCGATCCAAAGTGGAAGAATGGATACAAGGCAAGTTGCACCGGGGACTGCAAATTGTAACTTAGGGGAGTGTGCTGTTGCTCTCCTTCACCTCCTAATCTTTATCTGTTTTTATTCATAGACACCTCTTTTGGATGATCCAGTGTTCATTCACCCTACGTCTGCATTGTTCAAAACACTGCCTGAGTTTGTCGTCTACCAGGAGATCATGGAGACCACCAAGATGTATATGAGAGGTGAAAGAGCTCAGTGAAGATAAAAAGTTACAGGTTGGAGTTAGACACTCCCAGACAAACTAGGAGCTCATTTATCCTTGCTGCATGTGGATGAGTTATTATGCTTCAGATGAAATTATTTACATAACTGTGTGTCCAGATAAAGAGTTGCATACGTTTGCAGTATTGCCACCATCAGGAAAACTGTTCAGAATATTTAGTCTGCATCATTTTAGATGAGTCTGGACTACAGGCAGTCCCCGACTTATGAACGTCCGACTTACAAACAATCCGTATTTAAAACCGACCGCCATAAGGCCTATTAAATTAAAAACTCGAGTTACATACAATGATTCATAATAACAAACGGCGCACTACTTTGTGACGCACATCAAAACATTGCGCATCATCAGCGGTTCAGTGGTATTATTATGTTTAAGATGTTTTAGTATATCTGGAATTGTTTCTTTAATGTTTCTTATGCACAGAAAGGTAAAATATATACGCTAGATATACACCTTACGTAACTGTTCTGACTTAAGTACAAATCAAATTCGACTTAAAGACAGCTGCAGGAACGGAATTCGTGCGTAACCCGGGGACTGCCTGTATTCTGCAAACTTTGGTACACATTTTCATTATGTTGTGGTGATTTACGTTTTATTGTGGTTTAATATTGTTTACATGTATTTATGATGTTTATTCACCTTTTTTATTTTGTGTGTTTAATGTAAATCCAGTGTCCCTTGCAGGACATTAGAATTGTATATTATTGCTGCCATTCTTAATGTGAGGCTGATGACTTACAATCTTTTTGGTTGCTGCCAGGTGTGTCAGCAGTGGAGGCAGAGTGGGTCCCGCAGCTTCTGCCTCAGTATTGTCATTTCGGGTCTCCTCTAGAGTCGCCTCCACCATGGTTTTGTTCCTCCATAGGCACAGTCAGATGTCAGCGATCAAGCACCTTTTGTAAGTTCATCTTTAGCTTAGCACCATTGCTGTTACTCATGAAAAGGTGTGTCTGCCTATGTGTGAGTGATTACTGTAACGTCTGACTCTTCTACAGTCCGTGTGGGTTGGCAGCTACCTGCAGTGGAGATGAATTATCCAGACGGCCTGGAATGCTACAAACTGTTTGCCAGGTTTCTACTTGAGGGACAGGTACTACAGCAAAACCTGAAAGTTACAATCTTTTTGCAGTCTATATTAAAGCTTCAGCGGGGGCATGAAAGTTTGAACCTGACAGACCTGAGCACCACTAGCTAAGCCTGAATACAGCATGACATTCTTCATTACTCTTAGCTTTCATATCAGTAAGGCTTTTTGTGGTAATAATTATTGCCATTACAGTTCAGTCATCTGTAACCAAAATATGATCCATATAGCTCAAATCCATCTGTTTTTTTTCCCATCTGTCTGCATATATAGTTGTGGTATATGCCAAGATTAGCATAAACCGTTTTGTATATATATGCAATTTGATCTTGCAACAGACAGATAACATNATGCCAAGATTAGCATAAACCGTTTTGTATATATATGCAATTTGATCTTGCAACAGACAGATAACATGATCAGATCCATCTAAACAATAATTTAAAGTCAAGTTTTAAATCTGTTCAAACAGTCACTAATCCACAAATTTGGACACTTTTTATGTACTAATGTGTTTAGAATTGGCACCACTGTCATAGAAGTCACATCCAACAACACGGGTGTCCTAGTGTGCAAGGTCAAAAAAATTAAATAAAGGTTATTAGAAGTAGGAAAAACAAGTCTGAAATTTGAATTAGACCAGACCCCACAAAACTGGAAAAATGAGGCCTGCACCTGAACTGAACCTGACAGGTCTTGTCGCATGCAGTCAGCCATCTCAAGCTTTGGTGCATTAAAATGCTTTGTCTGTTTTTGCAGGTGTGTCCTAAACTGAAAAAACACACTGGCCACCTTCTCTCAAACCCCTCTATTATGCTGAAGTCATGGGCAAAGTAAGCTGATACTCTCTCTCCCTGCCCTTTCCTCTCTGTCACTCTGACTTTTTATATGGAAGGACTTTCTCTTACTGTAGTGCATTTGCTCTTTCAGACTGCAGCCCCGGACAGAGGCTTTGCTGGGAGCGCTGGTGTCAAACAAAGTCGACTGCAGAGATGCACTCCTCGCCGTCTGGAAGAACAATGACAAATGTGAGGATGTATTGTGCTTGGCATGACTTGTCCCAGTCTGTTTTAGTGAGCCCCTTGTTATCTGACCCAGTTGTCCTCTCATATGTTTTTCTCTTCCTAGTCCTCTTGCCTGAATACTGCCAGTGGCTACCTGAAGCCATGCACCAAGAAGTAGAGAGAAGCTGGCCTCCTGTATGAGAGAACTTGACCAGAAGCTTGCATCACAAAGTCAGGAAATGATGAATACAAACTTTTGACCACAGATCTACCTTCACCTTCACATCACCATAACAAGGACTTCTTTAGCTGCGGCTAATTTTTATAACTGTTTTCTGCACGTTCAACTGCAATTGCCTTCCTCCATTTTGTATTTTATATACTGTATCTATGTATTGTACAGTTTTGTTGGGCAGAGAAGTTTTCCACTAAAGCTTTGTAACATTTTAACTTGTGGTTATCAGTGTGTGTCAGTTATGGCTGATTTAGTCTTCATAAGACTCATTAAAACTGTGGCTCCAAATGAGACTGTGTACTTCATTCATGGCACATGAGAACGGACAAAGATTAACCCCAAATGAACTCTAGATGGCGTTGTTTTTTTCTCTTTGGGTATAGTTCAATATTCAATCTCTGTATGAACTTGCATTTAAAAGTGAGCATCATTATATTTGTAAAATAAATAATGTACATAAAATGTAATCATTAATATAATATGAATTAAAATATTCAATAATTATACAATCTCTCAAACATATGGATACTATTATTCCGTCTTTGCATGGGCTCCTCTGATTGGCTAGCTGTGTTGTGTCGTCATATCCTCTGTCAGGTCAACACTTCTGGGAGAAGCGGAAGATAACACTGGAAATTCACAGTAACATATTTGAGTAGGGAAAACAAAAACAGGCTTGTTGTTTTTGGTCGTCTTTAATCGGGACGCGCAACATAAACTGTCAACATGGTGAGTACAGCTTAGTAAATCATTTTTAATCTAGATGTTACGACAAATATCTTCTCAAACAAATCGCTGTTGTGCTTAACGTTAGCAAACTGCTAACAACAACAGGGCTGCAGTTTGTGAAAGGTGCCCTGTCATGGTGAAACAGTCCTGCATGGATGGCCAGAGTTATTGCACATTAATAGCTATGTGTGGTTTAATAAAAGTAACTGGTTTGTTCACAGTTTTCCTTCCATGTCTTCGACCACCCGATGCCTCGGGGCTTTCAGAACCGTTTCTCCACTCAGTACCGCTGCTACTCGGTGTCCATGCTGGCAGGACCGAACGATCGCTCTGACGTGGAGAAAGGAGGAAAAAGTACGTGTTTTAAAAATAAATATTTTAAATGTGCTCATATACTTTCCTACGACTGTTAGGCAACGGTTTTGAATAATCAAAGTTTTAAATTTTTGGTTAAATTTCAAGCAAACTGGCTAAGAGAGCAATTTTAAATACTACGTAGACACTACATTTTACCATAACCCCTGAAGTCACAATTATTGATATCGGATTGGTGCCCTTCCTTTGAATTTATTATCTTTCATAATATATAGATTGACGGATTTCTTTTGGTAACATAAATAATGACATGGTGGAATCTTTTACGTTGGGATTTCACATGCGAGTTAAGTTTTCATTGCAAAATGATGATGCGTGTTAGTGACAGAAACTCAAACTACATCTTAAGGTTTTTTTTTTTTTTAATCAGTTATTGAGTCTTAAAAAAAAAACGTTCTATAAACAAGTGAAACAAAATCTGCCAGTGCAGTGGGATTGCTTCAACCAGTTTCCAAGGCAAATCATCTTATTTCAAGAATGTTCTAGAAATTTCTGCATAGATCTAGGTCAATCCCAAAATGTGTCAATTTGTTAATTCCTCTCTCATTAATCCTAATTATTACCTTTTTGTTTTCAGTCATAATGCCACCGTCAGCTCTTGACCAGCTCAGTAAGTGCAAATTAAATGATGCATATCTTTGTACTTAAAGGCCAGTTTACACTTTATACAATTCATTTTTTCTTTTCCTTTCTGTACAGGCAGGCTTAACATCACTTATCCAATGCTGTTTAAGCTGACCAACAAGAATTCAGACAGAATGACACACTGTGGAGTGTTGGAGTTTGTAGCAGATGAGGGAATCTGCTACCTGCCACACTGGGTGAGAAATAGGAACATCTTAAATATCAGTGTCAGAATGAGAGAGTTTTTTCTGTTATCATCACTGGTGGAATGAGTATTACAATGCCCTACTCAAAACATAATTATTGTTACTTTACTGATGTTTTACTAGAAGTACTATTAGAAATAAACACACTTGTTAAACAAGCTAGTCGAGTAAAAGTAGTTACTGAGTTACTGTACAGTGATCTTACAGATTTAAATAGTTGAGGGATCCAGGTTCAAAGAGGATTGAGGATGTTAGGTGGAAAAAATGCCAATTACAAAGGCAAGTGCACAAAGTCTATTGAGAGCTTTATGTGTACACCAGTAAGTAAGTAAAACAACTCAGACAACAACACAAAACTCCTTTTGAATGATGACTTGCTATTATCATGTTTTTTTCTCTTTCTCACTTAAAGATGATTGTTTTTCATTGCTGTAATATTTATTTTTGTGTTATGTATGTTTAATATAAATTGAAAAAATGGAAATTAAAAAAAAGAAGAAGAATGACCTGCTTATAGAGAGCCTCTCAGTTAGGTGCATTCATACAGGCAGTGCTTTAAACTGAAATGCTGTTTGCTCTATTTTTCCCCTGCAGATGATGCAGAATTTGCTGCTGGAGGAAGGTGGTCTAGTCCAAGTTGAAAGTGTTAACCTTATGGTGGCCACCTACTCCAAGTTCCAGCCACAGAGCCCTGACTTCCTGGACATTACAAACCCCAAAGCAGTGTAAGAACCATCAGCAAGGAACTTTCAGTGGACCCTTTTTGTTTTTGTGTTGAACTGAATGGTAAACTTGTGTGTGCATGCATGTGTGTGTGCGTGCATGAATACTTGCGTGCATACGTGTCTCCACAGACTGGAAAATGCCTTGAGAAATTTTGCCTGTTTGACAACTAGCGATGTCATTGCTATCAACTACAATGAGAAGGTAAGAAAATGAGTTAAACACATTTGGACGAATATGAGTAATGTTTTGTCTTTGTGTTAGTCTGTTGAAGTCTGACTGCTAATGAGACCAATGAGACTTGTGCATTTGTTTCAGATCTATGAACTGCGAGTAATGGAGACCAAGCCAGATAAAGCAGTATCCATCATTGAGTGTGATATGAATGTAAGACTATCTATACGTTCATTGTTGCACTAATCCAAAAATATAGAGAACAGTGAACTACTCTGCTTTTTGCTCATATGTTGTGACTTGCTTCTTGTTTCTCAGGTGGATTTTGATGCTCCGTTGGGTTACAAAGAGCCTGATAGACGACCTCAGCACCAAGAAGAACCAACTGTAAGGATGGACCAAATTATTTTTGTTTAAAAGATGATGTTAATTATTGTGGTCTAAGCTCTTTGGTAAACTATAACCTTTTTTCTCTCTCCACAGGAGGAAGAAGCAGATACCAGCAGTTACGCTGACATGGATATGGGATTTAGAGTGAGTAAACCAAATCAGAAGCAGACAAATGTTTTCTTGACTACTAAGTGTTCATGGAAATGAATGGGTTTTTTTTTCATCTTTTTATCCTCAGGCTTTCACTGGCTCTGGTAATCGTTTGGATGGAAAAAAGAAAGGCATTGAGCCCAACCCTGCCCCTATTGCCCCAAGTGACATTAAAAGGTTAAAATATAATCAGCATTTTACATGAAGTGTCTTGACAGTTAATGATTATTCTTCAAACTTGTAACTCTGCACAATATTACGGTCCCTCACACTCTACATTTTTAGCCATCTTTGGCTGACTGTGATAAGGTTTCCCCAGAGACAACATATTTTTATGTTGTGGGATATGGCAAGAAATGACATTCAGTTATGAGATATATTTGAGGTTCTTGAAACCTCGCCTGAAATAATACCTCTAAATTCTTATGAAGAATTGCCAGTGTATGACTTCTTCTGCCAAGACCAGGTCCACACCCTCTCATTTTTCTTTTCTGGGGTTTTCCAGGCTTAACGTGTTGCTCGTTTCAGTATCTTTGGGCATTATCAGCTGATGTAGTTTGTAGTCTTGCTGTGATGCAGTGTGGAGATGTCCATGGTCACACCTGACAAATGTTCATACACTTTATATCATTAAACCTTGAATTATCTAGAAATGTTCGGTCTTTAGTGTACATTTTTGTGATTTTAAACTTAACCTCTTGCCTTTTCTCATACAGGGGCATTCCCAACTATGACTTCAAAGTTGGCAAAATCACCTTCATTAGAAACTCAAGGCCTCAGCCCAAGAAAATTTTAGATGATGTAAGTAGATTGGATGATTTTGTCAGATATGTAAGTGATTGGACTAGGATTGGTTTCAATACATTTCAGTGCAGTTCTCCACACTGGTTTGACTTTTAACAAGTTCTCTAACTTCTCTAAATTACCTTTCTCTGTCTCTCTCTTATCTTCCTCCCAGGATGATGCCATGAACAGATTCATTGCCTTCTCTGGTGAAGGACAGTCACTACGCAAGAAGGGTAGAAAGCCTTGAAATTCTGTTTCAACTGAAGAGACTGTCTCATGCACAGACTCACCTTATCTATTATCATCCACAACAACAAAGTAAAAAAAAAAAAAAATTAAAAAGGTTTTCAGATGTACAGGTATTTCTCTCTCTGCATCCTTTAGAAAGTACAGTTGTGCTGTGGAGTTGGAATTCTCTTCAATTCAGAGTCAAACAGTTACACATTGTTACGGTGAGTTCCATTAAATGAATACTGAGAGTAGTGATTTGGTATTCAGAAATCCAGGGTGACTGGTTTGAACATGGCAGAATAACTTATGTTGCCAGAACAAAATTCATTGCTGTAGAATTGTCTTTATACCAAATTGAATATACACTCACTTATTAGGGTGAATTATATATATATATATTGCTTTTTTTTTCTCTTTCATCTTTATGATTCACTTAAAAATTCTATTTTCCAAAGTTTCATGGCCCATTCTTATGAAAAATTGGAGCAATAGCTCTATACTTGTGTTTTTACATGGAATTAAAATTGTTTTTGTTTCAGTTTTTCTGAGTTGTAGGAATAATTTGCAGGTTTCTCTTTTGGTTTCTCTTGGTTTATTTAGAAACTACAATAAAGAAATGTGTTTTAAAAGTAAATGTACCAGATACTTTTTAATCAACTGAGTATGTACATGAACTGCTAAATGGAAGTTAAATAAGATGTTTGCATTTAGTGAACAGGCATACTTAACTGTCTGACTTCTCTGGTCAAGTCACTTAAGTGGAAGTAAGTAGATGATGATGTGTTAGCCAGTTCTTTGATTTTCTGTCCGAAGTTAAGAAGGTGCATAAATACAAATAATTTTAATAATTTTCTACAACAGTAGGTAATTAAAAATCTGAGGGAGGAAGAACAGAATTATTTGCTTTGTATAAGATAATAAAACGTCCATTACAGATCATAGCCCACATCTGGCATTACTTAAATGTAGAAAGTATGTATATTTAAATTGATTGCAACTATTGATACCACAAACAACAGTGTACAGACTATTTTGAAGCCTTTTTTTGTGCAGGATTTTTTTTTTTTTTTTTTTTTTTTTGTCAGGGTGACTGCTTATCTGTGATGCTCTTGATCTGAAAAACCTGTGGCGGAAGTCCTGTGGCTAGCGCTGCTGCGATGGAGCGTTCAGAAGTTACTGCATGGAGGGTAACGAATCAAACTAATTGCATTTTAATTTAGGGTTTTGGCATAAGGTGTCATCGTTGATTCGTGTGCGTTGTTCCTTGTTGTCTTTGAAGAGAATGAAGAGTGCCAAAGCCTAGGAACTACGAAGTAGTTAGCATGGTGAATAGCTAAGGTTGCTAACATAACCCTGTCGGTAACCCAACTCAGACAGTTTTATCTTACAGAGTTTTTTATCTAAAAGATGTCAAATATTATTTGGTTAATAATTTACAATCAAAGCAGAGCACCAAAAGTGCAACTGCATTCATATATGGAACTGTTTAATACAAGAACCCCCACTGAAGGTTTAGCTACCGAAGTGTCGAAAGGAGGCGCTGTTTGCTCTCTTATGCTAACACATTAAATGCTTAAAAGTGTTAGCATTTAATTCTGCAGTTTCAAATTGATAAACTACGAGGTACGTTGTTCAGAATGATTTTTAAACAACGCACATATGGAATGGACAAAATAACAGGAACAATGCTAACAATAATACAGTAACCCAGCTATAAATCGAAGCTACAAAAGCTCTACAGAAATGTAATATTATGAACTCATCAAAGGGTTAGAGCAGATTAACAGTGTTCCTGTTCACCTACATATGTAAAAGCATAAACAATCATGAGTAAATCTTAAGCAATATCATTTTTAACAACTGTAAACTATGTGTTATATATCACAAACACAATTCTCTTGACTTAATGTTATGATTACAGTGATTAATGTACAATACCAATATAGTTTACAAAGTATTTTAAAATAAGTTTGCAGAGTTCTTCAAATACTTTTGTCTTTGCAATTAAAAAAAAAACAAAAAACTCGACACCAAAACACAGGTGATTGTAGTTCATCACTGTCCTTATTATTGTCTTGACAAGACAGACATGAAATCTTTTATTTCCTCCTGCAAATCATTCTGTAATTCCTTAAATTTTCATTTAAAGGATGGATTTGTTTTGTCATTCTTACAAAGTGTTAAATTATTAAGATGCTATTTTGTTCAAATTTTATGATCAGAATGAAAACCATACATGACTTTAAAATGCACTGCCAACCTTTTTTGAGATGTATGATATAGAATTTGTACTCAGCTTTTTGATAAGGGTTTAGTATTGAGAATATAGATTTTATGTCAGAATGTTTGTGATAGGGTTCTATTTTATTATGGCCATGATGTTACGGCCATGAATGCATCACTGTATAATTTATCTAAGCTATACATACATACATTTTATCAGTGCTTTCCTAGGAAGTCTCTTCAATTTCCCTAGGTATGTCAGATGAACACAGGGAAATTGAAACGATGCATACACTCATCAGAAACACAACAGCAGGGATCACCATATAACTCATACAATGATTTCTGCCTCTGTTGGTCCGTACAGCCTCCTCGTACCTGTGATGACTATTGGAGTGAGTTCAGACACTGTAAAAGCCTGTGGAACTGCTTCCACCACTACTACGCTTACGGCACTTCACCGTCCTGCCAGCAGTGGAAGGTGGACTATAACAGCTGCAGAGACTGGGAGAAACACAGAAGTACCGAAGCCAAGGTGCAGGAGGTTTCATTGTTTAAAGGCTCAGTCAAAGGTTTTTGTCTGATTCTGATCATAATGTCTGCATGTCCTCAAAAAACACGGATGTAGACACTTGAAAAGACCTGAATAACTGATATTGTTTTTAGTACAGCTGGCTACAGAAAAACAATCTTTTGTTTTTGTCTGAAAAATGTTGTACTATACCTTTCTGGTGAAATATTTTCCAGTGAGAAATCAACCCAGCTGTCTTCATCTCCAGCTGTTTTGATTTTTTTTTTTAATTTCATACATGAAATTGGTTTTATTCTTAGTAGTGTCATTTTAAAACTCCTAAATTTATTAGGATTAGAAATACCAGATAGATCTTCAGTTCATGAAATTTCTCTCACTGTACAGGTTATTTTAAAGTGCACAGTCAGCAGTTAAAAATGTTAACTTTTTCAAATTTACTGTCATTCTTGATACTCATCCACCATGCTTAAAATTCAGTGGAGGTTTTTGGAGTTGTATTTTCTACCATTCAAAAGAGCCTGATATTGTCCATGCATGAAGACTGTGGCTGTGCGCTATACTGTATTGTCACAATGTTTGTACAATCAAAGGTCATAACAACGTCAATGTTGTCATTGGATTTTTATTATCTCTGAAAGGAAATGAAAAGTTGAGATTGAAATGTTGTCTCAGTGCAATGAAGTTAATATTTAAACGTCAGCGTTGTCATGTTTTACATATTTACCATATTCATATGTAACAATAGCATATTTTTATAACAGGAAGCATTGCAGAGGAGTGAAAGAAGCAGAGTGGCAGAGCAGAGAAAGTTCATCCCAGTGTGGGAGCTAAGGCGAGACCCTCCCACAGACTGGCACCTGCCCCTGAATCAGGACAAGCCTCAGGACTCCTGAAGTCTGGGNCCCTCCCACAGACTGGCACCTGCCCCTGAATCAGGACAAGCCTCAGGACTCCTGAAGTCTGGGTATTCAAGTGTTTTCTTTGCATCCAAACCAGTGTGAAAGGGGCATTTAGGGTACATTTCACTCCATGGACAGATGCTGGAGAAACTGCTCATCACTCATTTCCATCTCCTGCTGTTTAGTGCAAGAAAGGGACTATTGTATGAAATTATTGTATAAATAAATATTAAAAAAGATGAGTAATGAAGGATTCCATTATGTCTCTAATGTAAATCCACACTGAAAAAACTGATGCTGCTCTCCATGATGGATTGAAATGTTAAGCCATTTTGCTCCTCTGGCACCACCAAGTGAGTGATGTCATATCTGGTTTTGTTTTAGGCAGCTTATGGAAAATAATAATAACTTTATTTATATAGCACCTTTCTAAAACAAAAGTTACAAGGTGCTGATGAAATACCTGCTGTCAACACCGACTGGGATGTGAGGAAAGTTGCAAGATTCTTTAAAGCTTAAATCTAAGTTTCTCCATGTCGTTACTCTAGGAATTCAAAATTATGTTTCAAGTACAGCAAACCTGGCTGCTGTTGTGTGAAAACCAGCTAATGAAGTTTCCAAAGAGTGATGATTGATGCATAATGCTAATGGACATTACAATTTCAATGGATGAACATAAAAATGTGGTGTGATCTGTCTCTCTTCAGATGCATCCTCATTGTTTTCAAAGGACATTAGCCGAGTCTAAATTCTCCATTTCACATAATAGTATGGACATTTTAAATCTGCAGTGATTAGTATATGATGTATCCATCCTACATACAAAACTGTCTGCACTAATTGTATATAATAAATGATGCATTTTAAAATTAGGTAGCTTGTGTTGGTATTTTCAACAGATGAGTGGACCTGACAAGCAAATTAATGTTCCTCAGTGGCACAGAATGCAATCTGTGTGATACTCCTTTTTTCTAACTTATTTATTGATTTTCATTCATGATCCAGTCTAACTTTACACTTAAAATGTATAGATGAATCATGAAAAATGCATAGTCTTAGATAGTCTTTCTTCCAGGTTATATTTTATACAGAGTATAAATGTGGAAAGGCAACAGAATACTTACTTTATCAAATGTTATAATATCTGATACACAACAGGAATGAAGGGACTGAGCCCAGTGCTGTTGAAAGTTCAAGAAAAAACACAAAATGGAAAGCAATTTTTCTTCTTCGCAGGCTGTCAGAAACCTCTGTGTTCTTGTCTGGCTGAATTATATGAATGAATATATAGTACGTGACAACACACAACAGCTGCATCCAGAGTTCCCAGTCCATCACTGAGTGTACACTTTAGTGATGTCATTGTATTTGCCATCAGGTGCTTCATAGTTGGATTTTGGTGGTGTGTAAGCAGGACCTTGGTGAGTGAAGGGGAGGAGGAGCAGGTCTGGTTTTAGTGCTGCCTGGTAGAGCTCCTCAGACTCTATTCTCAGCTCCTCCAGTGCCTCCCTCTGGGCTTCCAGAGCAAGTTCGACAGCCTCCAATTCAGCCATGTGCTGCTCCTGTTGAACAGATTGTTAGCACATTAAATGTAGCCCAGAAATGACATGTTGGAGTGTAAAGGTGAAAAGCAGCGTTTTTCATAAAAGCTTAATTGAGTTGTGATAAGTAAGCAGGATAACCTGTTTGTAATGACACCACTCCTTCTGCAGCAGAGCTCGACGCTCCCTCTCCTCAAATGACAGCTTTGGTTCAGAGCGCTCCCTTTGTGAGATGGTAATAAATTTTCATTAGTACTTCAGTGTTAGAAGCATCCTGATGATTACGCAAGAAAAAATTGCCATTACAAAAGAGCTCAAAGGTAATTGATACACAGAGGCATGTCTAATTCTTGTGTTAAGTGATTAAAAATGATAGAATCAGATCATTAGCCAGCTTTAGTTCCTGAAGAAGATTGTTCCAAAGAGCCTTGATGCCAAAAGGCTTTCTTTTTATTTCAAAACTGCAGACAGGAAGACCCGATGAGGACTGTGATAACATCTGGTGTCACAACTGTCCAAAATTCCAAAATAAAAAATTCTAAAACTTGAAAGCCAATGAAAAAGTCAAACTGAGGTGATGTGACTTCAGATCATGATGTTGCATTGGGCAACACAAATCTAATATAATCATCGTTAGTGCTAAAGGCCAAATTCTGCAGCTGGGATTATTATTGGAAAAAAAAAAAACTAGGTCTGTTCAGATTGTACTGCACGTTAAGCTGCTTTTATTTCTCAATCGAAACTGAACATGAATAAGGGATTTTAGACTGAGGAACAGACAAGCACACATTAGTTTGAGATTGGGAAAAAAAAAAAAAAAAAAAAAACTAATTTGAAAATATTTTTCAATTTGAAAGAACCATGACTGCTTCAGTACATTTTCTTTGTCAAAACTAAAATTTGCATTAAAAGTATCAACCACATTTCTTGCTTCCATCTGGAAACAGCACCCACGCTTTGGTGACCACTTGATGTTGAATTTCAAGATGTTCTGTCATGGTTGCAGTGAACTTATCAAAATTGAAACATGAAGATGGAAAGTTGCGCATTCAAGCGTAAAACATGACAAAACATCTGTCCGATATATAAGAGCAACAAACTGCACCTTGTTTCATCTAAATATTTAGCTGGAGTAATGAAGTCCTCTATTGGGATCAGCTCAGGTGGAACCTTCTCCAGCTTCTTCAGCTTCTTCCTCAGCCTCTCCCTCATCATTTGTTCCCTTCTGGGGTCAACCTTCTTCTTCTTTTTGGGTTCCGCTCTACAGAACGAAAAAGCTCAGTTCAACATGTGCATTCTCAAGGTGTGTTTAGATGCATAGCTGACAGATGTGCCAAATATAACACTGATAATATAACATGAGACAAGATGTCATTTGGGATACCAGCTCTCAAAATATAATAGAGCTCAAATGTTGTTTTTTCTGCACTGGACATTTCCAGTTGAGTTAAATGTGTAATTAATGTGTTCTCCTGTTTGATCATCATATACACATTCCTAATGAATTTTCCTCAGAGCATATGTCCAATACATACTGTGGTTTAGATAAAATTTAGTATGAAAACACCACAAACCAACCCTACATATACACTTACAAACTAATGAAATGTCTCAACTTGACTTGGCACTCAAATTGGATCACACCTCTGTGATTTTCTCTTCACTATCCAGCTCTATTTAAAGCTTTTTGTGTCCTGTTTATGACAACACCATCATACCTTAGTGGAGCAGATGTCTTCAGTGTCATCACAGCTGCAAACCAAGGATTCTGTACAGCATGGCAACGTTCTCCCATCAAAACTCTGTAAAATAAAACCCCAGACACAAGCACTGAGCAGAGTAACAGTTGCTGAATGCGTGTGTGAACTAGACAAACTTCACCCCAATTCGCTCATGTATAATCTCAGCTAAACATGTTAGCTTCGGTGCTATCGCCTTGCTAGCTATGAGAGAAACATCAAGCATCCCAGTTATTCCCCTACCTTGTTGGAACGGACTGTTGTGATAAAGCCCTACAGAGGCATCTCGTTACAGCAGCACACATGATTGCTCTGTGTAATGCTTCTCTGCAAACACTGGACAAGAAGAAGAAGAAACGCTCATATGCAGTTACATGTCACACTGTTCGTCCCCTTGACTTGACGAAACAGATGTGGCGCGGGAAGATTACGTCATTCGGACAATGCAACTCACAATTACACAGCGCACTTTCGAGTATTTTGTTTGCGAAACAGTTTTCGAGGGAAAATACTGGCTACTTTGTGAATAAAAATCAATTATAAAACACTTCAAACAGTTGTGCTTTTCAAACATTTTAAATGTATTAATTTATCATTCGCGCGACATAGTTGTTGAATGGTACAGTCCGAGTTGAAAATTAGCCGTCGCATTATTTAGAGTAAAGGTCGGTCAGATATCCCAGCTTCCGTCTGTTTACAGCTTTTCACTATTGGAGCACAACGAGGACACAGACAGTCTAAAACTTTATTCTGTTTTTACATTGTTAGACAGTTAAATCGGAATCATGGCTCTTCTAAGAGGTAAACAGCCACTTTTCAGTCCATCAGGAAGTAAAGAAACAGTGCATGCTAATGTATTGTAGCTATGAGCTGGCTTGAAAATAACTTAGGTTTGCTACTCCGTGTCCCTTTTCATCCTGTTATAGTCTAATTCATTTTCTCAGTGATCAAAAAGGAATGTTATAATTGCAAAGTCGACATAAAGCTTCTGCTTCAAGGCGCTTTTAAAAATAGAACTGGTCTTCTTGCAAAATAGGGGAAAGGTGACAGCCAGAATTTACAGTATCTGCATTCTAGAGCTACCTGTCAATATAATGCAGTCCAATAAAAAAAACACCTCTAAGTTAAGGAAAAATTACCACAGTGATCATTCTTGTCTGTCAATGAAACTGAACATTATAAGCTTCATAAATAATACATTTTTATATCGGGTTGCAGTAGATTGTATAAGTGTACCAAGTAAACTGGTGTGTATAAGTGTGACTGTGTTTGTATACAAGCAAATAAAAGATTTGTGATGTGAAGTGAAAAACTGACAAACGAGAAATTCCATGAAGTAGTTGCTACGCTTGTTGGTACACAGGAATACACTTGATATGTCTCCTGTATGTATCTGCTCTGCCAGTGTCAGCCATCTCTGAAAGTTTGTACCATCTCAATTCACCCTGACATGATCCGTCTGTTCTCAGTGGTGACAACTGTTAACTCCTGTTTTCTGTTGTAAAATCACCTTTTTCTTTGCAGGTGTATTCATTGTTTCTGCCAAGCGCACTCCATTCGGTACCTATGGTGGTGTGTTGAGGGACCACAGTGCCACAGACCTGGCTGAGCATGCAAGCAAAGCTGCCCTTGCTGCTGGGGGTATAGCGCCAGAGCTCGTAAACAGTGTCATCATGGGGAATGTCATGCAGGTAACTACAGCAGTCAGCTGAGCTCCACACCTTCTTAATAACAGAACAGTTAGCAACAGTTTCAGACCACAAGTAACATCTCATTAACAAGTCTGTTAAAACCTATTTATTTTTGTTCTGACTGTTGTTTCGAATTGGTTTGCCAGGTTTCCATTGTTTTCTCTCTACACCTTTTCCTCTAATTTCAGAGCTCAGCTGATGCACCCTACATTGCACGTCACGTTGGTCTGAGGTGTGGTGTTCCCATCCCAGTACCTGCTCTCACTTTGAATAGGCTGTGTGGATCTGGTTTCCAGGCCATCATCAATGGTGCTCAAGTAAGAGTAATTCCTATAACAGATGTTCACCAAGGCAAAATTGTTGTGTGTGTGTGTGTGTGTGTTAAATTGCTCCAATGGAAAAAAAAAAGATGGGTAATTAAAATGCTGATTAAAGTATATTGCTGCATGTATAGATAAGAGATGGCAAACCTACCACAGAGAACTTGGCCCTTAAGTTAGTACAGTCACAGTATTTCCCATCTGTCCTACTATTGTCTCAATATTACTTCCAAACCAAATCAAAGATGAGTGTGTTACCATGTGTACTTGTAGGAGATCTGCCTAAAGGAGTCAGAGATTGTCCTGTGTGGGGGCTCAGAGAGTATGAGCCAGGCCCCCTACGCTGTTCGCAATATACGGTTTGGTACAAAATTTGGAGTCGACCTCAAGGTTTGAGTTTTCTCAGTTTTCTCTATTCATCATCGTAGATATGCTAAACTTAAAAATCTTTGACCACAGATTCAAAGGGTTTAATAAGTTCTGAGCCTGGCAATAAGGAACTCAGCATGGTGGTAATATTTTGGGCAAATAAGATAATTGCTTAGGGGATTTTGCACAACAGCTGTATATATTTGCGATACAGTAAGTGATTTTAACTTACAACTTCCAGGATGAAGGATAAAATTTCTCACTACAGCATTGTTGGCAGAAGTTTTGTGATTTATTGAAAAATAAATGAGTTAGATTGTTCTATGTTAGGCTCAGAACTTATCAATCTGTGTTTACTATGTTAACATATTTGTCACATGAATCCTTGTACAGTGTGGAATTAGAGAGCTTATTACTTCATAAACCTCTCATTATTGGATTGACAGCTAGAGGACACTTTGTGGGCTGGGCTGACCGACCTGCATGTTAAAATCCCTATGGGTATCACAGCAGAAAACCTGGCAGAGAAATACCAGATCTCACGAGAAGACTGTGACAAGTATGCATACCAGACCCAGCAAAGATGGAAGGCAGGTCAGGACAGCTTTTGTCATGTTCTACTCACATTATACTTAGTATTTCACAGATCTGATACCATCTATCACTTTTGATCAGGAAGTCTTCAATATTGCTTATTATTCATAGTTGTAATTTTTTATTGTTTTCTATTTGCAGCTCATGACAGTGGTCACTTCACAGCAGAAATTGCTCCTATTGATGTAAAAGCGAAGAAAGGCAAGGTGTCCATGGCTCAGGATGAGCATCCTCGTCCCCAGACCACACTGGAACAGATGGCTAAACTACCACCTGTCTTCAAGAAGGGAGGAACTGTCACGGCTGCCAATGCATCAGTGAGTCCAAGCAAGCTGCTGACTCCTCATGAAGATTTCAGATGACTGATTTTAAATTTTATCAGAGGAAGTAAAACAAACCTATTTTTGACTTCTGTTGTCATTCTTGGTTACATTAAAAGAGCATAATGTAGAATTAATAAACTAGTCAGCCAGTTTGAGAATAAAATGATATTGTTACTCTAGTTTGTGCTACGTAACTAAAATCGGCCATTTTTTAGGCTTGGACAGTGTATTGTGTGTTCTAACATTTTAAAAGGTTATATTTTTTCCTGTTTTTTTTTTTTTTTNTTTTTTTTTTTTTTTTCTGTCAAATTTTAATGAAATTTTGGAGTTGGGTCAAGAAAGAATTGATTAGATTTTGAAGCAGATCAGGATACAGAACCAGAATTTTATTTTATTTTTTCCACATTGTAAGAAAGGGCATTTGTCAACATTTTGGTCTGTTTCTGAAAAACCAAGACACTTGTTGTAATTAAATAATTTACCTGATGATGGACTATCAGCAGGTGCAGTTTATGTCAAATCAAGATATTGGTCCAGATTTGGCAGATTAAAATATATGCATGAATAAGGGGTGACATTTATTGTCTTGCTGTTCGTTCACAACTAAGGCTATAAATACTACCATTTTTGTGTAGCTAAGATAATGCTGATTCAGCAGTATAAACCGTTTTGACATATTTTCCAGATAAAGATTCAGAAAAGGTGATTTATATTGATGTACAGTTTGCATTATAAATCTTGTTTTTTTTTTTATAGATTTTATTTAAATACTATGCAACTTGTTTCACATTTATAATGAAAAGTGCCATTTCTAAATCCAGCACACTCTTTCTCATCTTCAGGGTGTGTCTGATGGTGCTGCTGCTGTGGTGGTTGCAAGTGAGGATGCGCTGAAAGAACACAAACTTACTCCACTGGCCAGATTAGTGGCCTATCATGTGTCAGGCTGTGACCCAAGCATTATGGGAATTGGTGGGTAAAACAACTGTGAAGATGCTTGGTTACGTTAATTAAAACAGAATTATGTAGAATTTTGGGAAAATATTTGATTAATCTTTTTCAAAGTTATAGCAATTGATTATTGAATGAATGAATTACTATTCAAATTAGAAAAAAATGTCAGTAAATTTGACATGTTTCTAATATTAAGAGTTTCTGTTATCCTTAATTCATCTTAGGCCCAGTTCCAGCAATTACAGAAGCTCTTAAAAAAGCAGGCCTTTCCCTCAATGACATGGATCTTGTGGAGGTACGTTCCTGCAGTGCAAGAAAAAATGTGTCTCTGTGACTTACTGGTTTTGGTTTGTATCATATTTCACACCAACACCAGTGTTTATTGACTGAAATGGGATTTTTTTTTTATTGCTGTCATGTCCTTTGTGCAGGTGAACGAGGCTTTTGGCGCTCAGTACCTGGCTGTTTCCAAGGCTCTTGGCCTGGATCCAGAGAAAAGCAATGTAAATGGTGGAGCTATTGCCATCGGACATCCTCTCGGAGCTTCTGGAACACGCATTACCGCACACCTAGTTCATGAACTCAGGTAACCTTGTCATTATAAAATACCTGTACTGTGTTTTCAGCAGAAATATCTGAACATTTGGTAGCTTACAATAATGAGCTTCTTTTCCTCCAGGCGACGAGGGGGCAAATACGCTGTTGGCTCTGCTTGCATCGGTGGTGGCCAAGGCATCGCCGTCATTCTCGAAAACACTGCCTAAAGAATCTCATGATGAGCTCAGAAGAATATTCCACCCAATCACCCTTTTACAAATTATCAGTGACACAAGTTACAAAGAAATGTGATTTTGTAAGCCCTTTACATACATAAAATGACAAAGGAACTGTGAACAAGAGGGGCTGTTAGTGGTTTTTACCCTGGCATGTAAACAAGACTAACATTCAAGACTCATTTTGCTGTTACTTTTCTTACCTCTTTCAGTCTGTTTATACAGCAGTGTACAATAATTGTTTAGCTCAGTATTGCCTTGAAATTCATGTAAATAGCAATAGCCAGTTCATACTTCTGGGCTACACCTGTTTGCAAGTGTACAAACAGGTACAGAGTCTATTGATGTATGCCTGGAATACAAAGGTTAACTCACCTGTGTTGCATTATTATTAACTATTAACTAGTCAACAATATAATTACAACAATAATACAATACTATTGTGTTGATCAGAATAAGGTTTGAAGGAAAAGGTGTATTTCTATGTTGAGGAGGGAAGACACTGAATTCCAATGTTTAATCAGTGATCATTTTTGCCTGAAAAGATTTTCTGTCCTGTGATGACTTCAGCCAAAAATAAAATAAAAAGGAGACTTTGTATTTCTATGTCAAAAACAAATTCCTTTTTGGAAAAAAAAAATGTGAAGATTTTGTAGAAATCTGGTATTAATAAAAGGACCAGCTCTTAACAGCTGCAACAACCAACGCTGCTTGTCGTTTTTTCCATATTCAGTTTGCTTTTTGGTTTTATGTCTTGAACAATAAGATTTATTTATTGCAATGAACTAACTGTTGATTGCAATAAATCTTATTGGTTACTAAGTGTTTTTTTTTTTTTATATGCCACTAGACATCCAAAGCACAATAATTTACTTACAANACTAAGTGTTTTTTTTTTTTTATATGCCACTAGACATCCAAAGCACAATAATTTACTTACAAAGCCAGTTTTTGAAATTGCAACAGAACTGTTCATCTTTTGGTATTTTCATGCAAAATTCAAGTGATACTATATGTGTGAACAGCTTAAACATGCTAAAACTGCAAGAGAAGCCTTGCTGTCTGCAAAGAGCAAGACAAAAGGATGCATAAGTTTTGTTTTGTTTTTTTTGTGACAAAACTTTAATCACTGCATAAATGGAAAACATCTAGAGACACTGCCACAGTGTCGGTTGAACCTATACTCTAAAATTTTCCTTTGTTTTCTCAACTCCTTACAAGGCTGTTTGGCTAAATCTTCTCAAACAGTCAACATTAGATATGGAAGTTGCGTCCAATGCACTAATAAATACAACTATTTGAACCTCAAACATCCATTAACAAAAAAGTATGTTGTTGGTCAGTTCATTAATTTTATGTCCATAAATGTATTCTATATGTTTACAAATGTATTCCATACACATTATTTTCACTGATAATGTTGCCTTGCCCTTTCTTTTTTAAATGGTTGTTAAATGCTTTTCTTTCATCCTGTCAAATGATTCTTTCCTGGCCTCGTGACCAAACTGGACACTGCAGGTAGACTATCTGCTAAAACTTTTAGCAGAACTGATATGATGAATAACTGGAGTCATGTGGATGAAGGTGTGGCTTACCAAAATACACACAGTCACCTTTCAATTACAAACTACTGTTATTCCTCACTCTGTAAAAGCCCCTGGTATCTGAGGATTATTTTTACTGCCAGATTTTTGGAATGGGGCAACATTAATTTTTCCCAAGCTGATAATACAATAAAACTAATAATAATAATACAATAAAATACCAGTCATCTGATAGAGGTTGAGAGCAAAATAGAAAACAATACATTTATATTTTTATGCCTTATAGAATTTTTATTTTCGCAATGAGCGTCTTCCTTTGCAGATTCAATTATAATATTCTCGATAATTCTGGCTGTTTTTTGTGAGATTCTAAAGTCTGAAGTCAATACATTTGTGTATTTTTTCCTCGTGTTTATGCAGCAGTTGACATTAACACTATTACTGAGTCCAAAATGTAGGACCAGACTATTAATTACTGTATTGATGGTATTTCATGTCTGTGCCCAGGTTTAACTCATTATTTCGACTAATATTGTCTTTTATTTGGACTACAAGGACTGTGGCATCTTGAAAAGCGACGTAGCGCGTCATCGTGTTACGTCCTTATATACGTCAAATCCCCGGATGTCGGTCTTTTTTTCATAGCTAAGGTAAGGACATCCATCGTCTGTGTAACTGTAAAAATAAAATCTGGTTTCATCTCTCTTAATGAATATATATGAAAGTCTTAAAACATCACTAGATGAATTCGCGTGTCTAGACGATCCGAAAAATATAGTTATTGCCATATTTTATGTGCTATTCCTGTGTAATAATGAACAATTTGGTGTATCGGCACTGCTAGGCCGCCGGCTAGCCTCCGCGTATGCCTTATATAGTTAGCTAGGTGGTCGTTAGAAATGCGTTTTCTATCTTTAAACTCAAGCGGCAGTCAAACATGCTAGTCCACTTTCATGTTTATTTTCCCGACGTAACGCCATTTAACTTGCTAACTTGAAATTTTGTTCGGATAGCAAATGAAGAAACTCGAATGCATTGTGAGGCTAATTGCTAGCTGTCGTTACTGAACGTGCCATCTCTGTGCTGACGCTGTCTGTTTAGTTTGACCCGTTTCTTAATTGCATGTTGTCTTTATTCAATTATTTGGATAAATTGCATATCAACTGGGGATTACATGCTACTTCACTGTGGGTGACACTAATAGGATGTGGATTACAGCACAATCTAAATAGCTATGGCTGGAATACCATCATACTCATGGCACCATTGAAAACGTGCCAAACCAAATGCAGACACATTACTAATTAGCCCCTGTTTTACCTTGCACTTTGTCAGATGGCAGAGGGAGACAAAAAGCCTGCCAAGAAGAAGCATGGGAGCCGGAACCCGGTTTTGGCCCGTGGCATTGGGCGCTACTCCCGTTCTGCTATGTTCGCCCGCAGGGCCATGTACAAGAGGAAGATCAGGACCACTGAGACCAAGGTGAGGGAGTGTTGTCATTTAACATCATAGATGAGACTTTTTTTGTAAGCCATTGGATTGCCTGTGATATTGCATTGATAACATTTTGCACTTTTGTCAGGTGGAGAAGAAGATTAAGGTGAGGCCCCAAGCCACCATCGTCAAGACTGTCGGAGGAGACAAGAATGGAGGCACTCGTGTTGTCAAGCTCCGCAAGATGGTGAGTGCTGCATAATCCTTCAGTTTCCTTGTTCATGATTACAGAAACCTACTGACAGCTGTAAGCTAATGTCATCATTATAATCATTGTGTTACCGAGTATGACAGTGTGATGAGGGAGAAAATGAAATTAAGAATAAATCAGGAACAGGTGCCAGACTTGGGGAAAATCAATGAGGTATTTATAAATGAAATGGGAGTATAAACCAGTGTGACCAGTGGAGTTTTGAGGAAAAAAAATAAACTGAACTCTGGCACAATACAATAAAATCAAAGCCTCAGTCTCTGCACACACACAGCAACAATGATCACAGTTTTTGTTAGAGGTGAATTGAAAAGTTGACCTTTGAATTTTAAATATAAAATAGATTACACAGATTTTTTTTGCTGCACCACACACTTGAAAGCATAAAGGTTATGTACAGGCTATTTTGCTAACTGAAGAGTAGTTCAACTTTAAACAAGAACAAGAATGCACTCTGAGCATACCTCTGCAAAGACCAACAAAATCCCCAATAAAAAAAAACAAAACAAAAACTTCCCTTGTTTTGTTTAAAAAATGAGCTACCATGTGAAATTTCATTGAAATTGGCTTAAAACTTCTTCTGGATTCAAAATATGATCCAGATTACCTCTCAAAATTTAATCACTTCTTTCTCTTGACATTATCTACAGTATCTATCCCCCAAATCCATCCACAACATTTTGAGACATTCTGCTAACAAATGCCGCTGATTACATAACCTCCGTAGCGGAGGCAATAATTCGAAAAAGTTTGAATTTCAGAGTGTTGTGGAAGCAAAACTGCTGTTATTTTCAATGAATCTTCTGAATCCTTTGTTCATATATCCATGTGTAAGATAGATTTAGAGATCCTGGGGGCCTATTTTTCTTTTGTCCTGTTTTCTTAAACCTGTAACCATGTGTCCACAGCCCCGTCATAACACTTGTTTGAGTATATGTCAAGGCCGAGCAGCCACTCTTCCTTCAGTTACAACGTTAAAGGATGATTCCAGAATTAACATTGTAAATTGTATAAAAGGCCCATCTCTTATTCCTTTTAGAAGGTAGTTTATGTTCAATTTATGTGTCTGTCTGAAAAATTCTATAATTTAGTTAATCTGTCTGAACCAAGTCTTTGTTTTCCTCACCAGTATACTAGATTGACAGGGGACATATCAGTTAATATTAGTATAATCTCCTAGTCCTGCATATTCAAAGAGATATTGAATTTGAATGTGTACGTCTTCCTCTGGATTTCTGCAGCAAATGAAATTAGGTTATTAACATTTATGGTTTAAAAAAAATCCTACTTGTGCTCCATATTGTAGCCCCGTTACTACCCCACAGACGATGTTCCCCGCAAACTGAAGAACCATGGGAAGAAGCCCTTCTGCAAGCACAAGAGAAACCTCCGTTCCTCCATCACACCAGGAACTGTCCTCATTCTGCTGACGGGTCGCCACCGTGGAAAGGTGAGAAGTTTCTCTTGTATATGCTTTCATAATTTTAAGTTTTCCAGGATTATCAAAAGGAAGGAATATAGTGTCTCTTATTGGAGGTCAAAGGGCAGCAGTCTGTCTTGTACTTGTTAATGTAAGCCGTTAAGACATCCACATGTAAACAAAAGGTATTCTAAAGCTAAAATTTTTAACAAAGGGATATGAACCTGTTATCACACTAATATTTAATGGGTCCTTCAATATATAAACTAATTTGAGTGACAGGCCTATGTTTTCATCTGATCAGTTCAGAAAGGCTTATTTTTCCATCTATAAGACAAAATTTTTCAAAAACATATGTGAATGTACCAGCTAATAAAATGGCCACTTTTACTGGTGGGTCTTTACAAAGCGTTATGACCTCACTGGTGAAAAATTTGGTTGAGGAGAATGAGATTGGTATCAGATTAAATAATGTGTTCCATTCCTATTATACATAAAAAATCTCTACTTTAACACACTTCGAGCTTGACAGGTGCACTGATGCTTCACTCAGTACATTTACATGCATGGTAAAACTTTGATTGCACTCCGCTTAAGGCTTGAAATTAGTTTTTTGGTTTCCCCAGACATCATGTAAACACTGATTGAAAGTGGCATGAATTGACGTGGATTTACTCTGTGACAGATTATAAAATTCTAAATTGTTTTACTTAAGCATGTTAACAACCCATTGTCTTATCAGAGTAATCCCTGCATCCCCTCACCTAACATCCCCTCACACTCCGATTTAAGTAACGAGTCTTGTATATTCTATAATCAACAGAATCCCAGTAATTTCATCCATGTAAATGGCTTACGCATATGTTTTGCCTTGATTACAGTGGAGACTAAACTGGAGTATATTGTGTTCTGTTAGCATACACACACAGCTACAACAGGCATTGTCCTTCCCACTAAAATGCTAAATAACCAGGTTCTGGAAGCCTGCAAGTGTGCCCACGCAGACTGTGAGCAATGGTTGACCTAGATAATATTTTGGCTATGAAACTGACAGGCTAAGAGTCCTCTTAATAATTGGGAGTATGTGTCAAGTAGATTTATTTTCCATCTCTCTGAGTGGCTCTATGTAAATGTTTTGCAGCTGTTGCTTTCTGTAAATGGCACAAATAATGACTCTGACACAGGGGATGGAAATGTATGAGGATTTGTTTGAGTTTTTTGTATTTTGAGTTTGGCAGCTTTTAAATATGCATTATATGTACATTCATGTACATAATACAGGTTTAAAATGAGTATTGTTAAATATTTGTAATATGTATTTAAATAAGTCTTTACTGTTGTAATGGGTCTTTGGGAATATAACACCCTGCAGCTGCATGTTAAATCATCTATTTTGTTTATTTTTCAGCGTGTGGTCTTCCTGAAGCAGCTCTCAAGTGGTCTTCTGCTTGTTACTGGTGAGGATAAGTGTTGTGGCTGCTTTATGTCTTCACTCTATGCAATATAATGTGATAAGCTGCAAGAACTTGCGCAGATGAGAGACTTGGGTCATCTTTTAATGTTTCTGATATTTTTCATTGTTTTGAACCCCCTTAGGCCCTCTTGCCCTGAACAGAGTCCCCCTGCGGAGGGCACATCAGAAGTTTGTCATTGCCACTGCCACCAAAATCAACATCTCTGGCATGAAGATTCCCAAAACTCTGAACGATGCATACTTCAAGAAGAAGAAGCTGAGGAGACCCCGCCACCAGGAGGGAGAAATCTTTGATACAGAAAAAGAGGTGAACTAACACGTACCAGAACATTCTGTTGTGCATCTGTGCAACCTTTGAGAGACTCCAGATTAGCAATTAACACTGTGGTTATTTCTCCCATGTGTCTTTATTTCCATCTGCAGAAGTACCAGCTGACAGAGCAGAGGAAGGAGGACCAGAAGGCTGTGGATGCTCAGCTCCTGCTCCTCATTAAGAAGGTTCCTCAAATGAAAGGCTACCTGCGCTCTTCCTTCAGCCTGTCCAGTGGTGTTTACCCCCACAAGTTGGTTTTCTAAATGTGTTGTAATAAAGACTACGACAGTCCTACGCCAACACTCGTCTTGTTGTGGAATTTTAGATGCAGCTTCATGTATCCCGGTCACATCACTAATGTGCTGCTCATCCAAGCAGGATAAAATGTTAGCACTTGTAAAGCTTACATAAATAGATTTCATGGTGTGGTGTTACATCAAGGATTGATGTGGAGACAGAGCTGTTCCAGAGTACAAAGTTGAAGATATAAGGAATGTTAAAGGTTTAATGCTGCTCCAGAGCACATACAGCACCAGAGCAGGCTGTTGTTAAGGCTCCAATTCAAACCTCTCTCAACTTGTTGCCCTTGTAGTTGCTATTGTACAACAATGATCCATTTCTCAGATTCAAAGCCTGGGTAATGTTAGGTGATGCAGTGGAATTTTGGAACTACACAACTATAATTGAGATGTTTAGGCTATAGCATTTCCTATATCAGAAAATAGTATGCTTCCCTCTATACTCAACATCAGTGCACAACATATCTTTAGACAGATTATAAACACTTGGATTCAATTGTGTGTAATGGTGCAGTAATGAGACAGCCACACTGACTTCAGAACCATACAACTAAACAGCTATGCTTTAATTTAACACAAAAAAAGAAAAGATATGTCTAACGTAATAAGACAAACGTGTTTCTCTCACATGGCCACAATGTTTTTTCCACCAAAAACAGAACAAAGTATAAAGCAGCACAGAAAAAGGCAGCGCCCTTGCCCAGGAATGATGAGTGCCTTTGTCAGTCAGTCAGTATATATATGGTCAGCTAATATTTAGGGAGAATTTCTCCTCAGCCAGACTTAAAGAGCAGGATGGCCACCTGACCCAAGTAGAAGTAGATGAAATGTTTGGTCTCATGAGTCACGTAGCTGCCAAAGTTCCTCCCAACGATGCAGTGCCAGGTGGGGTTGTATTTCTTATCAAACTCCTAGGGGAAAAGAGACAAAAGGCATGTCAGAAACACACAGTATAAATCTTCTCACAAGAAAACCACACTATCGTGTGGTAGATGCTTTAAGGGAGAATAAACCAGACATTATAAATACCCAATCTTAAAAGATGCATTAAAATCAAATAATACCAAATATATCAAGTGATTAAACTATAACATCTGAGCCGCAGAACTGATGCTAACCTGTATGGCCATCATGTACACATAACTTGTGGTTTCTTTAAACCACATCACTCATCCTACTTCAGGTTAAGTGACATTCCAAATCACTGTCACCTAACATTAATACATTTATAATAACGAGGTTAATCAGTCCTCAAAAGGGACTTAAGTCTTTTCAAGCTCTAAGGGCAGCTCACAAAGGTTGACATTCTATTGTGATTTAGTAGTCTAGGTCTGCAATATAGTCAACTGACACAACTAGTAATCTGCTATGTGTGCACAAGAGTGATGCTGAAAGGAGGTAAGTACACAATGATGAACTCCAGTTAAAACTGTGTCCCTCCTGCATTGCTCAATCTAAATGTTTTCCATAATGTAGTGGTTCTCAAAATGTGGTAGTGTACCAATTGAACTTGGAGGACCAAATTTTCTAAATAGAATTGTAATTAAATATATGGACAATCGGTTATTGTGGTAAATTAGTTACATAAGGTTTTTAAAATTCTTCTTAAATTTGGTGACTTGTTGGTGAGGTGGTACTTAGTTGTTTTGATTTGCTCAAAGGTAGTTCAAAGTATTTAGTTCAAAAAGTTTGAGAACCACTGATCTAGTATCCATAGTATTTACGGAAAGGTTTGACCATGTTGCTAACAGTAACTGCCATAGCTGTCATGCATGCAAGAATCCAGCTTAGAGGACTGATAGGTTTCTTTGTGTGAACGTTAATGGATGTTGTAGCATCACAGCACAGCGAGCAGCGCTCTGATCCTCCTTACCTTTTTGATATAAGCAGCGATGTCTTTCTCGATGTTGTACTTTTCCAGGGCCTGCGTGGCGCACTCCACGGCATCCTGCTGCATGTCATCCGACATGTCTGCATTTTTGATGACTGCCTTCCTGTCAGACATGGTTGCCCTAAGAAGCCAAGATAGCATAGGATTTAGCTTCCACTACACAAGCTCGTTGGCACACAATGTGACTGAGCATCCATCCATCATCAATTAGCTTTGACTGTACTTGTACCAAGAGCGTACAACCAGTAGAGGAAAATTTATCTAGAGACATAGTTACATAATAACTGACACAACATTAGAACTATCATTTTCTTGTTGCGTTGCATAACAACTTCCAGGAGGCCTCGTGGCTGGATGCGCGCTCTGCGTAGTTTCTATGGATACGCAAGACATTTCAGATGAGACTAAAATTTCACGGAAATTTTTGTAAGATTGATATGAAATTTGATCATGTAAAATGAAACAATTCCAAAAGCACTCCTAAATTTCAGCGAGTATCTTATGTTCGATAACGAGGGAAAACATGGAAAACATTCGCCTTATTTGCTTTAGTGTGCAGAATACCAAAAAGAAACCACTTCGTGCAACGTTTCCCAGCTGACACAATGTTTAGTCGGCGTCTTTAGGTTATCATACGCAAGGCTTATTTGAGTACGTACGTTGCATTCATATTCAGTAATGAATGGGTAAACCAATGTTGTTTGAGACGATAATAGCTAGCGGGCTCATTCATTCTGTGCAAGCATACCTGTGTCGTTTCGATCGTGTTTAAAAGATTCACATTCCAGTAATAAATTACCACTATAAATACTAAAATACTTACTATTTTTCCTCAGACTGTCTTGTTTCACAGCGACGAATATCTGCAGCAACAACTCCCGCGAAGTGGTTGACACAAAACTAATGTGGGTGTGTAGCGGCGACAAAATGCTGCACTGCTGTGCTCCTATAGGCTGGCCCAAACGCATAGCACGCTACTATTGGTTTATTATAGATCATCTTTCTGGTGTTTCTGCTTGCATTCTATTTCAACCCAGTGTGCTTTGCGGCTACATGACGGTTACTGTGACAACCGTTGTAAATAACGTGTTCGTAATCCCTTGTATTTGTATCTACCTCACCGACGGGACTAATGTCATGGCAAATTTGTCTAAATCTCTCTCTGTGCCGCGGAATGAATAATTTTCAGGTTAAATCAGAGCTTTGAGGTCCCATTCTATTCCGTCTACACATAATTTCATATAAGTGCAGAATTTACCATTAGTCTGCTATTTGTCCTAATGGTAACAGCTAGCATAACAACCATGGTAAATAAAATACCCACATACAAATTACACTTAAACGTATTAGCAGTAATGCTGATTTCAGTCTCTCATGTAACTAAACAAGAGACATTTACTGCCAGCATTCACAGAAAACCAAAGACCTTTATTGTTCTCCACATGCTTGGCCCGCTTTTCTGTGCGTCGCCATTCTCGTGTGTTGATACACATGTACCTTATCAGTTTGTTTGTTTTTTCAAACATAGCCAATGTAGCAGCACATTTTAAGAAAATGGGTTATTTATGTATTAACACTGCAATAAAGACAATTCTTAGGAGTCTAAAAACAAAATTTTACAGAAGTTCACATACTTCAGAATGCATTTTTAAGTCTTTTATTTCACTCAAACTGCAAGTGGAACAAAATTAACCTTTATTATTTTAATTCCATAGATGTTAACAGACTAAGCAAACCCACAGCAAATTTTAACAGTCTCCGCAAACATCACCAAAGGCCCCTGTGATTTGCTAGTGGACCACACAGGGGTATTACCTGTAAACAACCCAGAAAAGCAGTGTTTTTACAAAAACATCTTCTAAAAATGTTTATTAGCAATCACTCATAGAACAATGCTACCTTTTTTGTAAACCTAATATTCAAGTTTTGTTTTACAGATTCTTGTGGGTATCACTATGTTCTGTAGTTTTTCTTTCAGTAACTTGAACTTTATAATCCTGCTTTTCAGAATTCCCCTGTAAAACTGAAGCTACAACTTCTGGACCTCACACACACATATTATCAGACCACTAAATACGATAAAAATCAGTTCCTCTAATTTATCATATTAACAAATAACACTATGTTTGAAGAAAATAACATTGCCCCTTAAACATCATTTCATAAATGAGGTTCAGGCTTCAATTTAAAATTTTTCTTCAAACGAATGTATTCCGTAATTTCTGTTTCCAAAACTCTATGGCATCCCCCCCCCAAAAAAAAATTAGTGGATATAGTCTGTAACTGATGACTCTGTAACACAAAGCATTAATTCCATCCATGGACATAATGTTGTCTGTATTTCATTTCTTATTTTTACTCTCCCTGTCTACAAATAATTAATTCTGAGATGTATCCTCTAAATTTCACACAACAAATGAAATAAAAACTTACTTAGATACAGCAGCGAAGAAAAACGGTTCTCTCATGCAGCTTTGTTCCCTGCATGTATAACACAACTACATTTTAATTAGCACAATCTTGCCAACAATTGTTTGTTTTTAACATTACCAACTGTAATTGTCAAGATAAAGAAAGAAATAGCAAAATATTTGGCAATAACTGTAACAGAAGCTAGTCTGTAGTAATGTCAAGCTACAACCCGTTTGGTATATCAGTTAAAAATCGATTCAATACAATGTGATGAATATAAGGACTTGTTGAACATGCTTTTAAAATTTCCTTTGCAAAGTTACAAATACTTCTTATGCAATACTGACAAAAAATGGAACCTCAAAGCTTTTGCACATAAACATGACCATGGAGAACTGAACCTGATGTAAAACCACAATGAAAGTTTTGATGTGCACTGCATGTATGCAGACAGATTAAAGTTCCACTGATGGTTTCCTTTAAATAATTTCACTTGCAGAAAAAAAAATCCAGAATTAATAAAAATAAAAATCCTTCTTGTCTTTTTCAAGAAGACCGTCTCATGGTAAATTACTGTGATACCATGGAAACAGTGACACACCAACACACACATTTGTCAACATGTTTCAGATTGTTTTTTTTTTTTTTTTTNTTTTTTTTTTTTTTTTTGCAGTTACATTGTAGCTTCAAATAAATGTGAAATTGCAAAGGGTCTGTCTACTCGCTGCGGTCCTTTGGCGCTCTGTATTTGTAATGGATGTAGTCAAAGATGTCTCTCTCACTACTCACTGGCAGAGGCTCCCCTGCAACACCTACAACAGAGTCATAACAATAACTGACAGGGAGTGCTGAATGCACAAGTCACTGATTAATAAATGATGACAGAAGTCACACTGAGCTGAAAAAGAGCAAAGCACTGATAAATCCCAGAAGTCTCTAGTTTACATTTGACTGTGACTCACCAGTGACCCCAAGTGGTCGTATTGTGTATTCATTGAGGGTGAAGCCTTTCTCCAGTGCATGAGCTCTCATGTTTTTATTGAAGATATCGCTCCCGGTGAAATACAGAACACCACAGTAGTACTGGTCATGAGGAATTAACCTTTGAGCAGTGGAGAAGGGAAAGTTAGAGATATGGGTACAAAAGTATATAAATAACAAAGAAGTATGTAAATAGGAGTATGTAAGTGTATATTGCTAAAACAAAAGTAGGTCTCTTTAAAGTATAGCAGTACAAGTTTGCTTCTAAATGACAGATTTGATCCCTTCAGCAAACAAACTTCAAAGCAATCGCATGCCCTTGAGCAACACATTGAACCATACCATCTAACCAAGTATGTTGGTCTTTGTATGCATCTGCTAAATGTAAAAATATCTAGAAATTTAACATGAATGGTCATCATAAATCCTTAATGATGAATACCTCACTCCCCTCAGCCACACCACTTTGAGTGTATTATGTCTGCATTGACATACTGCTTTGATTTCCAGGCCAAAGATGTAAAATGTAAATGCTGAGAGCAATATTAAATATGACACCTGATATCAATACGCCTGTGAAGGTACTCTTCCTCATCTTCATCACCCTGAAGCTGGCAGACACCCTACAAAAACCCCAAAAGCCATCACATTGTGATCACGTTCATGTGCTTCACAGTGGTTTCCACTTACATCAATGAGCAGTGAGCACACAAATACAAGCAAGTACAGGCCTTACCATGAACTTAGTGTCTCCTTTGGACAGTGTGTCCGTTATAAACCCAATCGACTCCAATCGCTCTACAACGGCATGGAGAAGCTCAGGCTGCAATACAAGAATAGATGAATAGACTGAAATAATTTCTAAAGTAAAAAAAAACAGAAGAAGAAGAAGAAGAACTCAATTCACAAATCATGGTCCCATTTGGCATTTACACCAGAATAAGTGAAGGCTCTTACTTGCTTCTCAGTCTCAGAGGTGTAGTTTGGGTGGGTCAACAAAATATCAATGTCACCACTGGATGCAGCACCTGGAAATTGTCAACACAGAAAAAAGTAACTAAGTGAATGTGAGGATCTGAATTTTAACAGCTATCACAAACTGGAATTAAGTAAAATTAAAGAGAATATTTTACCTCTCCTGTAGCTTCCACAGATTGTTCCGATATATCGTCTGTCTATTTTCTTCAACTGTCCAAGAATCAGAGTCTTAAACGAAGACATACATTAGCGCTCAATGTAAGACAATACAAATAAAAACATTTGATGAGTACCACAAATAAACTATCTACATGTGTGCTCACCTCCATTTCCTCCATTTCAGCTCGTGGAATCCTTTCCTCAAATTCTTCAAAGTACCTGCAGGGAGTAAATGAAATAGTAAAACATAAGGAAAACACAAACAGCATTTGTTACAGTATCTAAAGACAAAAACAAATTGCAATGCAGTTTAACTCACTTGAGTCCAATCTTTTGATGATGGTTTAGCTTGTGTTCGATCTTTTTTAAATCTAAAAATTCAACAAAAGAGACTTGGTATATCATCCTGCCTATGCAGATGCAGTGTGAACTACAGTCTTGCACATTCAAAATAAAGTTATTCTGGCCAAGATTAAGTTCAAACTAAAATTCTGAACTATTTTAATGTAAGTCTACAATGCAACAGCAAACCAAACCTTTTATGGTCCTCACTCCATCATCAAAAAACTTTCTGGCAGCAGCAGGGCTAAAAGGAAAAACCCCAAGATATGTAGTTAGGTCCATAAAGCACAAACAACCACAAGAAGAGATAAGCAGCTGAGGAAATGGCCACCCAGTGCACTTCAATTACTCACATTGCATTTCATTCAGTAGGACACATTTAATATGCTTTGAATTTGGACTGGTAAACTAACTTACCCAATTCCTGTAACTCTGGTGAGGAGATTGATGGAAGAGCTGGTGTCATCATTACGAATCTACAATTTAATGAATGAAAGAATGAATGAGTTTGTGTGAAACTAAGAAATTAAACTATGACTTAAATTACTTAAGCACGTTTTGAGATAAATATATTTCCAGGGCCCAGCACTCACCTTTTCTAGTTTCCGTAGCATGCCAGTTTGTAGGAACTCATCAATCTTTTCTGCTATTTTAGCTCCCACGCCATCCTGTTGAAAAATGTGAAGACCAACGTCAGTGTATGAAACATTAAGATGTGCAGCAATTACGGTAGTTTCATGACACAGCAGAGGGCATCACTTAAACCAAAGGTGTGAAAGCACAGCTGTGGTAGTGTCAGGACAAATCATGATGCAGTCATTCCCCATTGTTCCAGTTTCAGACACCTTTACAGTTAAATAAACTGAAAGAAAGAAAAAATGCATCTCCCTCAAGGAATAAAAAAGGCATTACAAGGGAAGCAGCAGAATGTGAGAGAGTTTTCATTAAATCTGCTGATGCATCTATGCAAACTTTTCTACTTGTGGTACACAATTGCGCCAACTGTGAAACCAACCCAGTGTCATGTTGCTGCACTCTATCATCACCCTCCAATAAAATGTAATTCTATCCTGCTTAATGTAGCTTCAAAATAAACTGTTTCCAGGTGACCTTCATTCTCTGTCAAATTCTGGTTCTCTCTGCTTCCTCTGGCTACTAGGACCAACATCAGTATACACGAAGAAGTGTGCATCAGCTGCCTTCAGGAGAAAATAAATTCAGGAGGAAAAAGAAAGATGGAAACCAAGAACACAACCAACAAACCATTCTATTACAAAATTTCCTGGCAATTGGGCAATTTGGATCAGGTGATCACTCCATCAACAGCTATCTAATACCATGAACAACTTGGAATGGATGAAGATGGAAGATGAAGCCCACAAAAGTGCCATAAATTGAATCAATCTGACATAATCACAACAAACACTGAATGTTTTTTGCTTTACCATGTTAGTATTTGCTGCAGGAATAATGTGCTGCATCAGAAATTCAATCCAATTCTGGTCATTAATAACCAAAGCCAATGCTTCTTGTCACTAATTATACAGAAAGCCACTGAATGCATCCCATTCAGTGTACCTACCAGTTTCTTGGCCTCTTCGCCACTCTTGATCTTCTGAGGATACTTAGCAATGGCAGATGCTGCTTTCCTATACAGAGAACAAGAGAAAGTATGTTTAACAGCACAACTATGTAGAAATAAAGCACAAGGTCAAACTAAAGGTATGTTTTCTTTTAACATGTGTTTTCCATGCATATTTTTGATACTTTGTGTTCCAACAACCTTTTGATTGTTACTATATTTTAGTGTGTCCCTTCACAAACACACCTCACTCTTGGCAACATCTGGATAACCTTACCATCTACCTTGTCCTCCATATTATAAAAATAAAAAGAAACAAGTATCATCCATAGAAAATGTATTTAACCAATCAAACTAATGTTCCTGTATTTATAATGTAAGTCTGTGAAATAGTGCATTTATAGTGGCCTTAAAGTAGTGTATGCTTTCTCATATATGACATAGTCCAATAGAGAATTGTTTCTGCGTTGCACTAAATTAAGCATCTTCCTGTGGCATTTTATTACAGTGGTAGATTATAATAAGCACAGGAATGGTGGGTATATACTCAAATTAGTTTTAATTAGGCATACACAGATTTACAAACGAGGTAAGGCAGGCCTCAGAACACGGTATCTGTAGTTATACAGTACAGTGCCATTATGTAAGATTTTCTAACGGGATTTCTTTCCTACAGCGCCCTCTGGAGGTAGTTTGTGTGTTTGGTGAAGCCTAATATGGGGACACACTGCTGAGGCTTCAGAAAATTAATCTTACCTGTATGCATTGTATTTGTGTATAGCTCTGTTGACATTTTTCTCGTAATTGGCCAGCTCTGGAAATAAAACATTGCATTGTTAACACTGGCCCAATTCTTCTTTTTTTTTTTTTTTTNTTTTTTTTTTTTTTTTGAACAAATGAGAAACTGCCAACAAAACCGGAAACGGGGATTTAAATGACACGGCAGTTGTCTTCTGCCCGAGAAACTTCAGTTTTAATCTCATCTTGCAAGAAAGGGCATCATGCTCAATTATTACTGTTATAGAAAAACACATTTTACTTTATGGGAAGTTATTTTCAGTTGTATTTTTTTTCACAAAAGAACACAGCTGTAGCCGTTAGCTAACGTTAGCTCCTCTTTACCCTCTCCTTTCTAACGTACCGACGAGAAAGTCTGTTATTCCCTCATTTAGGGATTCTTGTGGCGCTTTCCTCTTGCTCATCGCTGATCTGTCAAAATTCTCGATTGTCCACAGGAAACTGAAACAGTCTTACACTTGCATATCCACAAATTGAGTCGTCTTTTTAGGCTTAGCCGCAGTCTTGCACGTTAGCACAAAACTAAACAATGACCACTCTGGGGGCGGGGCTTGTGTTACGTCATACGTGATGTTTTCCAGTTTCTTTGGCTTTTGACCCGATATGTTAAAAAAAAAAAAATCCTANGTCATACGTGATGTTTTCCAGTTTCTTTGGCTTTTGACCCGATATGTTAAAAAAAAAAAAATCCTATTTTCTCCTTTAACTATCCCCTATAAAGATTGTCTTAGCAAAATTATGTATATCTTTTAATTAATCACCAGCGTTACCACAATTGGATACTCAGTTTCTTTTCCTCTAAATCTGAATAGATGTATATGCCTTTTCTTGCTTAATATTGATTTTTTTTCACTGTATTGTGCCTTCTTTTTAATCTCTGTTCAGTTGTACTTTCAATGGGTTTTTTTTTTTAATTGTCTTATTAATATATAAATATAGTATACTTTAAAAATTTATTTAATCTTTTTTCAGATAATTTTTGGAAGAGATTTTTCATCCCAAAATGTTTTGGTAACTGTTTTGGTTTGGTAATATATTGACTGGATGCATAAGTTAGATAATATTTGGCTTGAAAAATAGAAATTTAAAAAAATTAAATACAGATGTCAGATTCTTCTTGACACTGTCATATAGTTAATTTTTTTAGTATTATCAAATTGAATATATATATATCAAGAGACAGATGATCTTAAAAACAAAGTCATCATCATTATTAAAGATTGACAGCTGAAAACCATTTTTAGATAAAGATAAAACAAGTTGTATCTCAGCAAATGATGAATAGTAATTTACAGTACATCTATTTTTACTCCAAAGGAAGACTGCATACAGTAGTTTTTAGTAGCAATACATATTTTTCTTTCAACCCTCATTTGAGGTAACCTGTATAGTTGCCCTTATATTACAATCACTAAACTAGATTTTCTCAATTTACAAAATGAAACTGTTTTGTTAATATTAAAAGTATACGGTATTTGTTACATGCTTCAAGATTAGGTTACATAAAACTACAAAATAAAAGAAATCTTGATTCAGCATATTGTTTACAGGACCACCTCCTCTTCTTGTTAGGAATCTGTTCTGATATATACTTTGTCCCTCGAGAAGATTTTAATGGCCTCCTCAATTTCAGAAAGCCTGCAATCAAGCTCAGCCCGTCGTGTACGAACGCTCAGATTATCAGCTCTGACTGGAAGTGACAGTAGTTCAATCACGAGGGAGCGGTGAGCTGAGGAAAAATGAGTGAAAACAGAATCAAAGAGGAAAATTGATCATTGTACATCTACTGCTTTGACCATAATTATGAACATAAAGGCAGCAATAAAGAGCAATAGAGGCATACTCTCTTTGAGGGATTCCAGTGTCTCCTGTCTCTTCTTCTCTGGCATCAGGGTGTGACCAACTGGGATGGTTGGATCTGGTGCATTCCTCCTCCTCTGTTCCTCCTCTTTACGCCACTGCTCCTTTCTTTCAGCGAGACTGTGTTTTTTTTTAAGTGTTAATGAGAGAGAGAGAGAGAGAGAGAGAGAGAGAGAGAGAGAGAGAGAGAGAGACCAGAAAATAGTAGCAAAGAGATTAAGAATAAATCATCCTGTCAAAATCATCTTGTAGTAAATAATAATGTCTTCTTACCAATTGGCTTCTTTTATTTTATTTGTCAACTGACTATTATTAAGGTAAGCTAGTCTAAGAATACTCACTATTGAGGCACCTGTCCCTTGACTGCACTGGGCACAGGTTTGTCTTTGAGGTTTGTCAGTGACTGAGACCGACGGAGCACAGTCTTTCCAGCAGCCTTTGCATTATACTTTATGAAGTCTATGCTCTGGCCTTCAACCTGCAACTGTACCCACACATACAAATGTATGGAATTACAGCAAATAGCAAATATTGTAGATGTACATCTAAATGAAAGAGGTGCATGCATTAAAGTAACTCAAAGTGCATTAAACCACTTTTTAAAATTAATAAGGAATATCCAACTGGCGTTGAGCCAGACAGTGTGATGAACGGATATTAGTTAATGAAGAGCAGCGCTGCAAATGCCTTCTGTCTTTTATTCTGAAATATTTTATCAAATCAAGGATCTTTCCCAGGCAAATTGACATGCTAAAATATAATAAATACAATTTTAGCATGTCTTCTCTAGGCTACAATAAGATCAAAACATATGGTAAAGTATATGCTAAAACATCTTAAGCCAAAGACAGACTTGTGAGCTCTCTTCTTTTATAGCATTTTTTATACTTCCCTGTTAGAAAAAATGTGGTTAAATTAATAGTCTACATTTTGTGTCTTTATGTGAGTGTGTGAGTGTGTGTCAATTATTGAACAGGCTTTTATTGACTATTCTCACTTGGAGATTGTGGTCACGTATAGAGTTGCAGGAGGCTGGACGCTGTGCAGCTGAAGGAGAAGGCTTGCACTGTGGCCTTGGTGGGTTGGCAGACCCATAGTTAGAGTGACCCTTCAGGAAGTTTTGACATTGTGGTTTAACAGCTGGGGTACTGTCCTGGGTGAAGGAAAAAATACTGGATTAGGAGTAAACCTGAGGAGATATACTATATATAAAGCTCCTGCACCTCACACCCACACACTCCTCACCTGCAGCTGGACCACCACCTTGGATGGAATAGCCTGGTATTTGGGGGATGTCCAGAGAGCTTTAACTGGAACAGGACGGGTGGATGCTTTCTGTGCCTCCTGCTCTTTACAGCGTCTCTGGATTTCCCTGAGTCGACGAATGTTTTCTTTACCAAAGTCGTGCACCAGCTGTTCTGAGGGATACAAAAGGATTGATTTCACTGTTGCTGATGCTCACTCACATTTTCTTACTTGCCCAATGACTGTATCAGCAAAATGTCAGTGATTGATCAACACACTTCACTCAAATGCAGTTAATGTATATTCTTCATATTTGTCATTTCACAATATAAAAAATAAATACCCGCTGATAAACTTGAAATGGAAAATAAAGAAGACACACTGATATCATCATTCACAGCAAAACAGAATTGCCTAATTTAATTTAGCCAAATCAAGGGGTCAGCACCGACAAATCAATGACACTTACTTTTCTTAGGGGTGGAAGGGGTGATAGGCACAGCATCTAATTTAAGCAGTGCCCCCAACACCCCTCTCTGTCCTAGTTCCAGGATATGGGTAGCATTGGGGCCAATGCGGGGAGGATGGGGAGGGGTACGAGCACTGTAGTATCCAGGATACAATGCAGGATCTGGGGCAAGTGGCCCTGAGAGCAGGGCCAAAGTCCCATCACAGTTTCCCTCTAAACGGCCACGAGCTGGAAGACAACAAGACTGCCAAATATTACTTGTAGATGATTTTTTAATTAATTGAACAAAAAGTTTGTAAGGCTTCAAACACATACAGAAAATGTAATTTTAAAAGCAGTTTCTTATATGTAATTGATTTGTTGCTTCATTTATAAAAGTGTTCATGAATTTACTGAATTTTAAAATTTTTAAATTAATTTTATTTTTAATTCAATTTTATGAATCACAGCTATAAGACCCACATTTAACTACATTTAAATAATAAACATTTGGATGCACTATTTTAAAAATTACTTGAGCTCACAAATTCAGCCTTTAATTCATTGTCAGTGGAAGTGGAACATCTCCAAAAATGCCACCTGTTTATAAGTTCATCTTGTGTTGTGCTGATCTAGCTAAGAATGACAACTGTCTTAATTTAAAGATACTGACTTTAACTATCCAATGAAATCACAATGTAGATTCTGTTTTTGGGAGGATTGTAGCGCTGTAGCTCTGTGGCTGTATCTCACCTGAAGCAGGTCGTCTGTAGTACTCTGGGAAAAGAGAAGGATCTGGGGGGATTGGCCCAGATATAGATGAAGGCCCCTCGCACATCAGAAGCTATAAAATGATGGCTTGGAGTGCAATAAGAGGGGACACATTACCACACTGACTTAAGGTAGGACAGATTTTGGACATGCAAACAGGGGAGGTGATCACTGAAAGGTGAAGAGGCTGAACTGGAATGGGAAAATAAACTGTGTAAAATGTTTTTCTTTTTTCTTTTTTCTTTCAACTGAGATCTTTGTTCTTTTTTGGCTGCTATTGGTTCCTTGTAACATGAATATTTTCTAACACCCCTTCAACGTTCCTAATAAGATTAAAAAAATAATCAATTAAAAACTCCATCAAATAGGTGGGATTTAAAAAAAAAAACAAAGTTATTATGTACTAGAATCGACAAAAGGGTTTTACAGAGCATCAGAAAACAAACCAGACTTTACAAACTGACTACATGTGTGCAGATGGTAAATCAAGTTTATGTTTAATATTTACAATTATAATTATTATAATATTTAACTTGTCTTGTAATGTTAAGCTCCTGTGATTGTGAAAAGATATGTGACAGAAATTCAGTCTATCAGTTCTGAGAATATGGTAAACTTGTTTATCCACGTTGCTAACAGGCAGCTAATGCGCTGCCTAACCAGCTAGTATTGTTGATTATCATGTCATTGGCTAGTTCACGCTGGCTCATTTCGACGTGATTCTTTATTCTTCCTTTAACTGCTCTAAAACACCAGGCATGTAGCAATTCACCCGACGAAACTATTAACGTATTTCAGACAAAAAGCTGCAATTTGATAAGCTTGTGATAATAAGTAATGAACTTACATATTTTAAATTCGGCTTGTTTATCAGCAGGCGATTTTGTCACGTAGACTGATGAGGCTGCTGTCGTTGTTCTTCACCATGGCAACCCAGCAGCTACACGTAGAAATAAACCCGATAGAAAGAAAAAACAAAACAAAACTTAAATTTTGCTATAAACAAATGATCTATCTATCTATCTATCTATCTATCTATCTATCTATCTATCTATCTATCTATNCTATAAACAAATGATCTATCTATCTATCTATCTATCTATCTATCTATCTATCTATCTATCTATCTATAACACTTTAACGACAGCCTCATTGCAATGCTAGCTAACTCACAATTAGGTCAGTCAAAAGTGTGGCTCATCAAATTGGAGCGCAGCCATGAAGATAGCAACAATAATAAGGTAATGATATTGCATAGGTCTAATGTACAAAAAGTGATATTTTACCAGCCGGGGTCACCTGCTTTCTTGTACTCATAGAACAGTTTTGCCGTTCTAGCACGTCTATTTCTGTAATAATCCTGCGGGGCCGAGAACACTCCTTAACTTGTCCCTGATATTTGCCTTTCAGACAGGCTTCAATCCCGTCAGAACGAAACTCCACCCACAGCCCTAAATTTTAACTATACCTGACATAAATATAAACATAAGCAGTTGACTGGTAAAGCTGGGACAGTGAACTGTACATAATCAGGCAGTAAATTTTAACCTTGAAGGTTAAACTCAGGGCATAAAAAAGCCAAAACGCAGTCGCGGCTCCCGAGTGGTTCGTCAGTGCTCTCNTCTCTCTCTCTCTCTCTCTCTCTCTCTCTCTCTCTCTCTCTCTCTCTCTCTCTCTCGCACACACGCACAAATAAGGCATATTGTGCATCATACCACTATCCTTAAATGATAACTACATTTTTTGCCACATTATTGTGTTGCTGAGCTATTCAAATTAATTCAATCCAATAAAAATTAACTAACTTTTATAGTTTACTACAGCTCTGTGGCTATCTTTCTTTGCTCTTTGATTCAGTTGAAAACTACAAAAATGTACCAGATTGTAAGCTTAATTTAATATTTTACAGTTATCACCAACAAGATACCAACTCGAAGAAAAATCAGTTGAGCTCAAAATATTACTGACATACGTAAGGATTGGAAGATAAGGTGCACAAGAGCCAAGTTGGGATATATTCAACATAAAATTCTTAATTAAAAGAAAACAATAATTAAACTTGATAAACCGTTTCTTAATTAAATATTTGCCACAATAACAGAATTTCCATAAAGTCACGAGAGCTGCTCTGTTATGATCTTGAGGCTCTCTCCCTCGTGGATGCTCCTGTTCGCTTTTCCCCCCTCCCTTCCTGAGTTGTTAGTTCTCAGCTGTAGCTAATCCTGTCATTTAGCGCTCCACTATTTTAGTGGCAGTTTGTCCGGTGTTCAGTGCCTGATTGTCATTCCGACACCGATCAGCTCTCCAGTGCCTCTCTGTACTCCGAGCGTCTCCATCATTTCGCCACCTGTCTGGTTTGTTTGCTGGTCTTTCTGCTCAATATTTCCCTGTGAATCAGTTTTTTGTTTGTACCTTTTTTTTCTCTGATGTTGGTTGAAACTCTCCCTCGAAAATTATTCGACTTGCTAGTTTTTTTTCCCCTTTAATCAAACCTCGTGTAGGTTTCGCCTTTTGTTGTTTGTTTTTCCTTATTGTTTGATGTTTGNCCCTTTAATCAAACCTCGTGTAGGTTTCGCCTTTTGTTGTTTGTTTTTCCTTATTGTTTGATGTTTGTGTGCCATTCATTCATAGGCATCGTTTTATGTTTATCTGTATGACGTCAGACGCTGATTTATGTTAATTCCGGACTGGGCGTGTCATTCTTTGTATCGTTATTAGTTCTCTAGTCTGGCTTGCCTGTATTAGTTTTTGCTTGGTTTTTTCTGTTTCTCACTTAGTGTATTAAATACAAATTGTTCATACCAAGCTTTTCTTTGTGGTGTCTGCTTTTGGGTTCTTGATATTATACCTGTTACACATAAATTACAATTGTTCTGATTCTCTGTAGAAATCTCCAAAGTCATCATACTACCAGACAGCACTTAAAGTACACTAGTGGTACACACATACCACAATTTGAAAAATCACTATCTTAAAGGATCATACTGGTGATTTATCATTTTTGAGCCCAATAAATACTATCTGCTACACTGTAAAAACTGAGATTGGGGTTAATTAATATTTATTAAATAAATGATAGTAATCTATACA
>VXCM01000480.1:173481-203277 GCA_014773175.1 Lucifuga dentata | reverse complement strand
GTGGGGGGGGGATGAAGTGAGTTGTTTAAGCTACATGGAAACACAAACGAATCCATGGCCTACTGCAGTAAAATTCAACAGTAAGCAGGTTGCTGTTTGCAACAAACTGTGTACGTTTCCATCTTTGGTTTGTCCCCTCATAGCCTTTCATGCAGTCCATGCTTGAACTCCAATACATGATCTTTTCAACCACAGTGCACAATACAATTCAAGTTATAGCTCATTTCATAGCAGGCAAATAACCCTGTTTTGTGTTACAGGACAACAGTGTTACATTTAGAAGAGGTCATTTGTGTGTGTAATGGATCTTTTGTTAATGAAGCCGTCAAAGCCAGGCCTATTGCCTTTACCTATCTTGGCTCCTTTCTTGAGCAGGGCAACCACCACTGACGTGTTTCTGCAGCCCACTGCCCTGTCGAGAGGACGCATCCCACTGTAGTCAACATGCTCTATCAAGGCCCCATGGTCAACCAGGAACTGGACCTGACAAGACAGAGAAACATGGTGAGAACTTTTACAGAATACCACATACATTTAATTTAGGTTTTGACGTTGCTGTATGAGGACAGATCTGCAACTGTCTATGTCTGAACACGTTTATCTGCCATGAGTTATGCAGTTCCTTCACGGTTTGTTCTCATTTTCCTGAGTTTTTCCCCACTGGCCACTTACCACTTCAGAGTCACCATAGAAGGCAGCCAGGTCCAGAGGCGTGCGTCCATTCTTATCTGCGTGGTCTGTGGTCGCTCCGCTCTCCACCAGGCAACGGACAACAGGTAAGTGGCCTTTCAGACAGGCCCAGCTCAGAGCTGTCAGACCCTCCTTATCCATCAGAGACAGAGAGGCTCCTGGGAAAAAAAGCATTAGCAGTAAGGCGCTTTGATCCATAATACTGTCAGATTTGGTAAGTATGCCAACACCCTAGTTGCCTGGGTTGCAATTTTTAACGATGCTAGCTGTCTAAAACTTTAGTCCAACAACTAAACTTGCTATGAGATTTGGTCCAGACATTCATTGTCCCAAGATGACTCCTAATAAGTTTGTTGATTCTCTGACTTTTTACGCATTCATGCTTTTAAATCTGTTGTTGAGTTCATAAAAACTGTGTAGTAGTTACTTGTGTACTTGCTTAGCACCCAGGTTTTGTATCCTGGTTATGATAAGTTACCTTGAGCTAGTAAAAACTCCACAGTTCCCAGGTGTCCCTCTGAGGCAGCCATCATCAGAGGGGTACGACCCTGCTTATCGGCCAGGTTGACATCAGCTCCGTGATTCAGGAGAAGTTCCACTATCTAAAACAGCCCAAATACAATTCCTGTCATTATGTAAGAGCAAACAGATGTGTTAAGTGTAGTCACACTGAAATGAAGAAATAAGGAGGAAGAGGAGGAGGAGGAGGAGGAGGATCAGATGGTCACTAACCTGCCAGTGTCCTTGTCGGACGGCGCTGAACAGCGGTATGATGCCTCGTCTGTTAGGCTGAGCCACAGCCGCACCCTGTTCCAGTAAAAGTCGGCAAACATCCAGCTTCCCTCGGCCAGAGGCTGCAGTCAGAGCTGGACACACACATTTATACCACTTTACTCAAGGGAAACTGTATTAATTTAGAGAGCAGTTAATGGTTTCTATAATTAACCAGAGGTGAGTACCCAAAATGTGACTGCGTGAAGAGATTTTTGTCCTCACAATATAATATTTATGATTAAGATACAGTTGCATATGGTGGAAAGAAACCAGATCATGGGCAAGAATTGATTCTATTTCTGACATTATCCTGACAAATCAATTACAACATTTTCAACAGCATTGTAACTGATTTTGAAGTGTCACAGAGATTCATTCTCACCACACGCTCAAAGACTTCGATACATTTTCATTTGGGGGCAAGCTGAAACAAGCCTGTCCCTCATGACAGACAGTGTTGGAGATGAAGATGGTGAGGAGAGGAGTCAGATGAAAAGAAATAAAAAGAAATGCAATGCAATGCAACGAAATGCAATACAATGAAACTGAAATGCAATGCAACACAATGAACAAACTGAAACAAAACAAAATGAAATAAAAACAAAGCAAGGCAAAACGAGATGAGTTAAGGCCCCAGTGTACTTCAAAGACATAAGAGAAAACAACAAAAGAACAGCTCCATGAATACATCCTAGAACTTAACAGTCCTTAAAAACTGGAGGTTTTTTAAAAATGCTACTAAATGCCAGTAGGGGGCACGGAATGGTCAAGAGTTGCCAGAACAAACCCAAACAAAAATCGAGCTTTGCCCACTGGCCCCTAATGGTACGCAACCAGTCATATGATATTTAGACCAATTACAGCCATGGGGAGGTATCAGAAGTAGAAAAGACAAAAGACGCCTTGGGACTGTGCATAAAGAACACCCAAAGAGCCTGAATCACAGTCTTGAAACTTGCAAGATGTCTTTTTAACCTAAAAATTCTCCTATATATGAAGTATAATGGTGCCTTTACACTTGAGATTTTTGGGAGCATGAAAAGGCATCTTCTCATATGTAATAATTATAAATTGAGCACAATTCAGATTGCAAACAATTTATATATTGCTGAAGGAAATGTGGATGTACCCAATATACCATAAATCTTCCCTCTGGCTGTTGTAAAGAACAGAGTATTTTCAGTTGACCTACCTAACAACACGGGGATTACAAATCATCTTGCAACAACAACAGTTATCCTTCATATTCTTTAGAAACAATAAAACTATGGCTGACTGAGTACAAGTGCCCTCTTCAGCTGACAGCAGAAAAAGGCTTTTTCAATGCTGCAATAGGGGAGTAACACTTACAATGAGGTTTCATAGCTTTAGGTTACAATGATACATTACATTTCTCTAACATCCTGCTACAGTACAATCAGACTAGTCATTTCTAAGCACCCTGGAGCACAGTCACCCCCCCCCCCNCCCCCCCCCCCGGTGTGTGAGCCCAGCCCCGTCTATGCTCCAATGACACCACTGCACTGCCATCAGCATCTGACAGCAGCAGCCACACAGGAACCGTCTCTCACATCCGCACTGCAGCGCTCTGCCTCGCAGAGCTCCACGGGCCAAACCCTCACAAAACACCCCACAGCTCCTCTAGAAACAGAGGAGTCCTGGTTTTCTGTTTCAGCACAAACGGTCTTTTCACATTTCTACTGGGAATTTAGATGTGGATTTCGCAAGATCAAAAGCAGGCCTGGATCAGAGTGTGGAATAAAATACCATCATGCATCATCAAGTATTCACACTCATCTGTCTGTAATGAATTCTGTGCTTTATCAGCGTAACCTGTAGCTAAGCATTCCTACCTGTCTCTCCCCACAGGGTGTCAAAGTTATTGATCTGGGCTCGCTCGACCTCCTCTTCATCTTTCTCTGGCAGGTCCAGCAGATAGGACACAATCTGATGGGGAATAAGATTCAAGAATACACAGATTAATGTCCAAGTTTATTTGAACTAGAATAAGATAAAGATAAGGACAAATAAAGGACACACTCTTACTCCATCAGCACAACTGTTACAAATCCACTTTCCTTTCCTTTTTGATCGCAAATTCATTTGGTATATTGATCATGAACATGTTTGACCCCCAAACCTGAGTCAGCCGTTTTAAATTAAAGTTATTTCTTAATCATACAGTATATTATAAGATTCAGAACACTTGCAGGATTTATCACAAGAGCACAATTCATACATTACTAAATAATTTACCAACCACAGCTCATGAATTTTCTTGGCACACTTCCTTTTATAAAATATACTAGCTATATTTAATAAAGAAAATGTGCATGTTTTAGCAGTGGTCTGTGTATTGGTGCTCCATTTAATTAAATCTCTTCATCATCTCACCCCTCCCCACTTGTCTGGATTTCCAAAATAAAAGTCATATAAGCTTTATATGAGATTTCTTACGTTAGAAAAAAATCTAAATAACATTAAAATCCTTTCTCTCTCACCCTGTTTGGCTTACCATCTTACCATCTGTCTCTCTTGCTGTGCACATGTGTACATGCATGTACAGTGTGTGCTCCGCATCTGGTGCTGTTTTCTTTCTAACAATGTGCAGGTGTTCACAGCAGCTAATGACCTCCTGAATATTCAGTCAAAAGCGTGTGTTGGCTCTGCAGTCAAACTCTCACAGCACTGTAATACCTACAGTATCGCTTGAAAATAAAAAAAAAAAAAAAATTTCTCTGCAATGAACTGAGCATTTTGATGTGCGTCCATGTGTGAAAACTGTTTGGAGATGCAGTGACACAAACTTCACCTGTGCAACAGTAATGGTGTGTTTGCCTTCAGCTAACACACATATCATCCTCTCAAGTGCTGTCAACATCTCACTCCTGTCACAGTCTTTCTGCAGCAACTTTTTCCTCTGAAACAAACAGGACTTCTGGATTGTGATAAGCACAAATGAAGTATGATGGCTAAATTTTGATTAATACCATGTCATAACTATACCCTCATGCAGATATATATGATACATTTATAGTGTATAAGTCCTCACATTTGGTGGACAGTAATCAAAACATTCACACTGCACCACTTTCCTCCTTCATCCACCTTCCTCCAACTTCCCCGCTCCCACTGTACCTCCGTGTAGCCCATACTGGCTGCAGCAATGAGGGCCTGCTGGACGGCGTGGCTCTTAGTAAAAGTCGCCTGTTGTTGGGTCTGTGGTGACTGCTGATGTTGTGACCCCATGCTCCAGTCACACTGGATAAGGAACTTCACCACCTCCATATGGCCCCTCAGAGCTGCATGAACCAGGGCGCACTGGCCGTTCTTATCCAGGTGGTCCACCTGTTTGAAAGAACGGGGATTTGATCAGGAACATAGTAACAGGAAGTGCAGGAGATACAGTGGGGTCCACAAGTCTGAGACCACATTGAAAATCTGTGATATTTTCCATGTAAATCTGGAAATAATCAGAAAGTGTGACATCACAAGAAGCTCTTTGGAACATTTGGAACAATCATGCTGGGATAACTTGGCTCATCAGGTTTTGCACAAACTTGTGAAGTCCATGCCAGCTTGAGTGCATGCTGTCATTAACACAAAAGGGGACATACCTAATACAAATATATGCTGAAATTCATCTACATTTTTCAAAGATTCAACTTTTCACTCAAATTGGTAAGATAATATTATCATTTGTAATGAAAAATATTGTGTTAAGTTCAAAAAGAATGCAAAATAGAAGCATTTTCACAATAGTCTCAGACTTTTGGACCCTGCTGTGTATTTTAAAAATGCAAGTTTTCAACCTGGATGGGAAAACACTGAAAAACATATTACAACAGATTTGGGACTGAAATTATTCCTCAGGTAGAGGGAGGAAAAAAATTACACACATATGCACTCGTGTAACATTAAACACACTCACCTCCCTTACAGAAATGAAAATGTTCGTGTTGCAGCCTTGAACAGCTGAGCTGACAAACTGCTCAGCTAAATTAAAAGTTATAAAGTACATCTCCAGTAAATTATGTACTTTACTTCACACACCTTAGCTCTCCTGCGGCAAAGTGCAGTAACAATGGCCATGTGTCCCCCAGCGGCGGCGTAGCCCAGCGGCGTCAGGCCGCTCTCAGAGGGGGCGTCAACAGAGGCACCAAACTCGAGCAGCAGAGCCACCATGTCCATGTAACCCAAGTGAGAGTGGACACACAGAACAGGGGCGTTGTTCAGGACCTCCGTACGGTAGTTTACATTGGCACCGCCAAGCATCAGCAGCCTGCTCACCTAGATAGATATCGTAAGAAATGTTTTCAAGAAATCAATTAAGATGGAGTAAAAACAAAAAAGAATGAGTTGTAATTTAGGACCTAGAACATTCTTTCAGTCTTCTGCTTAAGTTAGTGCCTGTACCTTGATGTTGGGTGTATAAAGGTTTCGAAGTGAAGAAAGTGCAGCTGAAAGGCCCTCTGTGCTGTATGAGACCCACAGGCCTTGCAAGATAGATGAGGAAACCCCGACTTTCTTGCTGAGCCCCTTCAGTGGAGATATAGAGAGTAAATTATTATTTCTGAGCAAGGTCACAACTGTGAGGGGGGCACATTGTGTGTGTGTGTGTGTGCGGAGGAAAGTAATGGAATACCTTGAAGATGTGTGCTTTGAGGATATGATGGCCCAGCTCAATAGTCTGCTGTCTGTTCAGCTTGTTCTCTTGTCGAGAGAACCAGAAGGCCAGTAGGGTGTGTCCACTCCTGCAGACAACAGAAGAGAGAAAAAAACACACGTGTGACCTTTCAAAGTCACTTACTGCGTCATCGGCCGGTCACAGCGTGTTATCTGTGCAGGCGATGTTTTTTAATCAGTAAACAGAAAAGAAAAATCATCTGGCAGCCGAAGATAACACATTTCACATTCTACAAAGGTAGATTAACTTTAAGTGACAAAAAAAAAGGAAATTACTGTCTTGCCTTGTAATTTAGGTCTCCATATCACAACATCAGCATATTTAATGAAAAATAAACAGCAAAACATTTTTTGAAGTCATCCCATAACTCTGACTTCCTGAAAACAATGAAGATGATTTATTACTTCTTGGTGTTGAAGCAGATGAGCATAATTACAACCAATAATCCAATCATCCCATCATTTTGATCAATGTCCTATCATAGTCCTGCTATGTGACTTTCAAAGAGAATAGGAACATGGAAGGATGTTTTTACTCTTCAGAACTGTTCACCTTCAGCATCACAGAGGAACTCTCACCTCGCTTCTCTCACCTCACACCTTACTCATCATCCCTCTCTGCATCTGCCCTCACCTTGGATCACAGAGGAACTTCGTCTTCTCCCCTTCCTCTCTCCAGATCAGCCACTCCCTGAAGGAGGGATGAACAAACATCCTGGTTCCATCTCTCCTCTTAACCAGGAAGACTGACAGGTTGTCTAGGCGCTGCTGGAAGTCCTCCCAGTCCAGTGTACCCTGCAGACACAGAATTGTTTTGATGATATTTAGAAGACTCAATATTGTTTGAGGACTAGTGCATATATGCTACATGTCATATATGTTTTATCCAAAGTTATGAGGGAATATATCTGATGATAATGTGCGATGACATTTCTCCTCCTTGTTTTTCCTTGATGCAAACTCAGGAACCCTATTGCACATATTTCATAAATATTACATGTTATTTTTCTCTTAATTTTCCACCTTGGGAGAAAGTGTTTTTCCTTCACAAATACAGACTGGATCAACAAGGTCATTCTAAAATTCATAAATTCCTACATTAAAAGGTTTCAAGGTCATCCTGTTTTTGTCTTGTATGTTTCAGTGTCGCTACCTGCAGTGATCCAGCGTTGATGGCCTGATAAATCTGCTCGTCGTTCAATGGATGAAGGGAAGCCACGGCCACGTTGAGCAGAGGAAGTGCCCGCTCGAAGGAGGACTGTGTTGGGAAGCGCATGTTGCACTGCAGCAGATACACCTCCGCCAGGTTTACTGGAACCACCTTAGGGAAGGACAGAATGTGAATTTAAATACCAATTTCATTTGGATTATGAATAATGGATTGTGTTTGTACAGCAAGACTTCAATGATTCAGCATGGTCTTCCTTTGGGAGGAGAATGTGAACTGATCTATTTTCATTTTTGTGGATTCTCAAAACATTTTTGAATACATGAAATTAAATCAGCCCAGGAGTGGGATTTTGGGAGATGAAATATTTGATTAAAAATGCACAGTAACATTTTTCAATTGTATTATTTATCAAAAAGGCATTAGATTTGAATGTCAAAAAGGAAAAAAAAATCTTTAAAGGGTTTAAGGAACTATTTTAACACTTGCAAAGCATTTCAGGATGTAGGAAGCTTAAAAAGTTACTTATCCAGTTTTGGTTATACATTGTATCAGCACAAAACATATTTTTGAGATATATCATAAAACATTACAAACTAAGCATTAACTCCACACCTTATAGCTGGAGCTTTTGAGGACAAGGTAGCCCTTCTCAATGAGGTCAAAGGTGAGCTTGAGGTACAGATAGGAGCCCTGGCTCAGGGCCTTGAGGTGGGCACTGAGCTTGCCAAAGGTGGTGTTGTCCATCTTTCCATTGAGTGAGATGTTGTTCTGGATCTCGGGGCTGCTGTGTATGCGGTGCAGGATGTAGCCCTGCAGATCTTGATCTATGGCATCGTTTTCCTCCAGGCTGTCCAGAGAGATACGGTGGAACGGCAGCGCATTGGTGATCTCCTGAAGAGAGAGAGAGTTTGTTTGTCAGTGGCCCATGGTGAAGGAGAAAGACAGGTCAGATGTTCACACAGTTGGACATCTATATGCTCACAGAGGAAATCCTAACTGACTGTCCTGTACCTGTAATGTGGTTCTAACTGTGACCACCAGTTTGAGCCATGGAGGGAACTTGTTAATGGTTTTGGTGAGGAAGGACACAATGGTATCCCCATAATCTGGTTTATGGAACTCTGCTTCATTCAGACCATCAATGAGGATGATGAGGTCCTCCTCAGAGCTGATCTTCCTCTCTGAAAAGTAACAGCCAGTATGAAAGCAGTTACAGTACAGCAATTCTACATGGATTTAAACTGACAGATGGACTGTGATAAAAAAATAATCCAAAAATTCTCCTTGAAATTATGTTTTCATTTTCTGGCTTAAAGCCAGACTTTGTTTCATTTCTACTTCAGTTAGGTGTTATGAAAATGTTTGTATAACAGAAAAGTTCATTTCCACCATTGATATTAAAAACTTTGATCCTACATCTTGCAGGAACTAGAGCCAAAGAAAAAAGAAATGAAATACTGACATCTGAAGAAGCATCAACTGTAACTTGTTGAAAGTATTGTTTTTGAAATAAATGGAAAACACCTTTAATTACATGTTCCAGTAAATTATGACCATTGCAAGACCATGTGTTTACTGTATGTTAATCACCTTTGTAAAGTGCATCCAGGGGCTCAAGGACCCCCCTCCTGAAGGAGGCAAGGGGGTCCTGGACGCAGGAGCGCAGACTCAGGATGCTCTGTAGGTGTGGCTCCCTCAGTAGCTGCTCCCTGTAGGCAACAAGGTGCGGCGAGCGGCACAGCAGAGCCGCAACACTGTGCACAAACTCCGGCACCAAACAGGTGTAAGCATTATCTGCCTGGCAGTAGTGGTACGCCACCACCTGGGGGCGACAGAGTTGAGAGACAAAAACAACAACAACAACAACAAACTTTATTAAAATTTTATTAATGTGATATAGCATTTTTCAAAACAAAGGTTACAAAGTGCTTCACACACAGTGACAAAGAGGTGATTATTACTTTTTTTAACCATGCTTTGGGTATTGCAAAAGCAACCGATGAGCAGTGTCAAGGAGCAGAGTCAAAGTCGCAGGAGGCAGATGATACACTTTTGAATAATTTTTTTGTGTCTCTCTGCCAGTGCAAAGCTGGTTTTCCCAATATGTACAATTTCTACAGCTCATTTGGGATTGAGCCTGCTTCATGATGGATGATTACGGTATAATGAAACATAATACTTCTCGTTTCGCTGTACGGTTTTGGTTATTAATAATTCATTGCTTTTTGGCTGCCAAGAGAGACTGACTCTTGAATTTGCTTGTGCTCACGTGAGTCAGACATTAACCATTCAGAATTCAGAGCCTTGCATTTCAATCACATAATAATGAGTTAGTTATGAAGTTTGAAGTGACATTAGAAAATAGTGGAGGCCCAATGAGCCAATAAAACAATGGCAACAGGTGTAAACAAGTGCACAGCGGGGCTGAGAGATCATAAAGACTGAATTTTCAGAGGCGTGTTTAGGTGATCATAAGAGGGCAGTGAGGATGTGGGGATGAAAGATCAGAAATAAATGACTAATCAAAAAAGAATGCAAATTTTTGGCCACAATGGAATAAGCACTTTAAAACAAAAAAGGTGAAAAAAGGGAGTGAGCTTAATTATTAATGCACAGAGTTAACAAGATCTAATAGCTTGGCTGGGAAATGGCTTTCTGCAGGTATAAATATTTCATAAGGTTCCCTGGCAAAGTTGTTTTTTCTTTTTTAAACACATCTGCATAATGCATCAGGCTGGGACCAGTGATGCAGATGGCAAAGCAGCAGGGGAGGGGNTGCTCAGGTGCCACAGCAGAAACGAAAAGAGCCAGAAAGAGAGACAGTTCCAAAGATCATAAAACTTTTCACAAGTCTGCACGAGAGTCAACACCTGACACAAAATAGGGCTGCAGAAAACTTTGAGCGTAAAAACAAAATACCAACTTATCTCAGCCTGTTTTGAAGTTCACCACATGAAGAGCAAACCCCCCGTGTCAGTCAATGATTGTTGGTGGCATAAAACTTTTCCTTTATTTCAAAAGCTTGTACCTGCATTATTCATAACATAACCTGAGCCATGTCCATGCAGGTCTTTAGAAAAGGCCTTTTATCATCCAACCACCTATATCGTCACAAATTGAAAGGAGCCTTTCAGAATTATTGTGCAGGTTTTCAATTACTAGTTAAAATTATGCTTAATAACTGAAAAATTACCATTTTATGTAATACAGGAAGGTATCCCCTCAATAACAAAAGTTTGCAGTGCCTTTCCATGATGGCAAAGGAAGAAAAGATGGACAGTACAGTTTGACGCACAATATTTGGTGACTGAATACTTTGTTGTTCTGTTTCACATTGCTGTGAAAGGAGAAGACAAAATGGAGTTACGGGGAAGTCGATATGCTCATAACTAGCTTTTTCTGTATCCACTTATGCTTATACTCTGTAATCAAATGTGAGCTGGAAATTTCGTATTAAAACTACAGGGCTACTCATTACAGCATATACCTCCAGGGTTGACCAAACAAACACAATTTGTCTTGTTCTAATAATAGACTAGCCTAAAAAGAAAGAAACAACTATAAAAAAAACATAATATTTTTCCAGATCTCCATAACTATTAGATACATCAACAATTGCATGCTGCTAAATCAGCATAATCTCAGCTACACATAAGTGCAGCATGTTCCTTGTTTCTAGACATGTTTGTTATTGTACAGCATTTCCATTAATTTGCCTCCTGACCAAGCATATATTTTTATTCCAGCAGATCAGAATACAGATAGAATCTGAACCGAATTGCATCTATTGATAGTCCATCATCGGGTAAATATGCCTGATTTCTTTCTATTAGAGTAATGCATTACTTTTGAAGAAATTATGAAAATATCCTCTCACAATCAACCCCCAGATTAGCACCAAATTTACAAAATATGTTTATAAGAATGAGTGTGTGTGTTTATGTGTACAGGTGTATCTGGTACCTGAGACGCCAGCCTCCTCATGGCTTCTTCTTGACGTCGCCTTATCTCAGGGGTCCCGGGACAGCTGCCTCCTCCCAGGGTGCCATGCGAGGGCTGGGGCTGGGTGAGAGGCAGCCCCTCTCCATCTGGACACAACATAACACACACGCAGACAGCTTTAGCACGTGTTTAGTTCACATTCGTGCAATGTTTTTACACTGGTATTCACAAAACCAACTAAAATACTATGATTTTAGCTTATGTATTATTAACCAAAGAAAGCAACATGCTCTCTCGCTCTCTCTCTCTCTCATATACGCACACACACAAACACACACATATCCGTACACATGCAAATAGATGCAATTATAGGCTGAGTTTTGAATAACGATACTATATTGATACCAATTAAAATGTTTCAATACCACTGTGTATTAAAAAAACGCAATGTCATTCAATACATATTTTTGTAAAAAGTTAATCTCATCAGTATCAAAGCATCTCTTGTAGTTTTTTTTTTTTTTTTTTTTTTTTTTTTACAAAATTGGATTTTCAAACCTTTTTTTTTTTAATTTAAAAGAGGCACAGATTAAAGTTACCCTTATGGAACCTAAAGTCAGTGTGCTGTTATTGATGCTTGTAATATTAACACACATTCACACATACACACATATGGCAAATATGAGCTTATCCCTACGTTTGGGTGAGGCCTGAGGGCTGTCTGAGGCGATCTGTCTCATACGGGTGCCGTGGCAGCTGAGCGCCACCAGGCGAGAGATGATCGCTGTCTTGCCAAAACCGATGTTGCCGACTACCACCACGCCTTGGTTGGTACCAGAATTGGAGCTGTTGAGCTGGGCATCAATCTCCTGGAAGAGCCACTCTCGACCCGTGAAGACAGAGTCCATGGTGATGCTGGGCACCTCAAACAGCAAAGGTTTGAGGGCGATGTCTTGAGGCCGATACGGTGCAAAACGCACTGTGGTGACAGGAAAATGGAGAACTGGTTAGAAATATTACAGATTACAGTTAAAAGCTATACATGTATGTATATAAATATAGAGTGATATGTTTGCAACTAGTGTCTCACTTTTCACACTCTAGTTACTGTATTTGGAAACTGAAATGAGGTGAGTTCCATGATGTAACAAGCACCTACCTACTTGCTGCACATAATAACACACATTCATGAGTGTACACATACATAATTAACTCCATGTGCAGAGTATGCAAGACAGAAACATTCACACATCAGTGTATGAAAAATACGCTATACATAAACCTCTGACATATGAAGAGTTCATTTGCAAAAACAGATAATTCATTTGCAAAAACTGTTTTTTGTTCATTGTCAAAAATTTTGTGTGTGTGTTTTTTTATTGTCTGCTTCATGTAATATCAATCAGTATGTTTTGTTTATTTATCATGTTTTATTTTAGCCCAACATCAATTTTAGAGAAAGTATGTTGGTAGAATTGATAGCTGGTAGAAATTTAGAAATTAATTATGCACTACATGCACATAAATTCATTGTTTTTCAGATTACTGGTGATAAATCATGAATTTACATTCAAGCTTCCATTTCTAACACCCGTTTATTTACTCTGTTTACTGTTTAGTCACTGAAAATTGTTAACCTTCAAAAAGGTGCAGCCTCTGTGCTTTAATACACATTGATGACAGATATATGATTGTGCTCCAGCATTCTTTTGAAAATTACACCCTAAAGCCTTAAATCTTTGAAGACTTCTGCAAAATTACTAAACAGATTAAATTAGACAATAACTGATAAGCTAAAGATGATACCGGTTACATAATGCTAAAAAAAAAAAATGTTTTTTGTTTTTTTTTTAAAGAAAAGTTAGCATAAGTGCGTAAAGAGTGTGAATAATTGAACAAACCAGGCTATTCCACATTAAATGCCTCTCCACTTTGATGAGTACTTATCTCAGAATCTCAATTAAATGTATTTTGAGCTCATTTAACAGCAAAAAGTCAAGGGAGTGACTGCTTTTATAACCAATGATGAGTGTTGATTTTACTCACTAGGGGGAGTTATTAAACTAAATTCCTCCAGAGGCTGGGCATCTTTTCAGTAGAACATATGGACTATTAAAAACTAATAAGGGTAAAATGAATCTGATGAACTTCTAAAGATATGAGATAAGTTCAGTGTAAAATTTACTCTGCCGCTCCTGGGTGTCGTCTCATGGGCCTCATTTTTAACTGATTTGAGAGTAAAACATGCTGTCTTCTATCTAGTGTGTCATTTCTTGAAATGTTATATCAGAATCTGGCAATTATGGCTGGATTTGGAATATGAGCCTTGCACGAATAAGCAAAACCCTCACTGTACTCAGGCACTTTGACTTTTAAAGCACAAGCCAACAACAGTATAAAGAAAAGAACCATGTAACCTGATGCAGCAAATGGAAATTAAAGAGACTTACGTGATTGCGATTGCCAGGCATGGGTGTTATTAGCAGAAGCTGAGACAAACAGGAAGCAGAAGACAGAGAAAGAAAGAGAGAGATTGAGAAAGGACAGAAAGAGAGAGGGGGAGAGAGAGAGAGAGAGAGGACAGGAATGAGAACTGGCAGCGGCATGCAGTATGTCAGAGCACAGGCCAAAGTGGTAGATCAATGAAAAAGAGGAAGCAGCATTAGCATCAGTACGTCATAATAACAGAAATATCGGGAACCATCACACCGGGGCCAATTACTAATTGAAATCCTTTGAATTATTTTCAGTGTATTCTTCAGGATGTCTAGAGGGCAAGATGAGGAACGGTTGCACTTTTGGGAAAATGTAATTGGTTCCATTGTGCCAGGCAAGATCAATCAATCCCCATAAAGTAATTGAATCCAATTCAAGTAGTAATTTGACCCTGAGCTGGACTGCCACAGAAACTCCCCAGCTTATTGTGTGTAACCCAGACACACACCACAAATTCTGATAAAATGATTAAGCCCAGCAGTCGACAAATCTCAATTTTTGAGTTATTATGGAAGACTACAGACAAACAAACTATGATTTTTTTTTTTCATCTCAGTCTTTTGCAATCCTGTTGGGTCTCCTAACTGAGATTAAATGTAATCAAAATCTTGCAATGTGCTTACAGTGTCAGAGAGAAACAGCTGCTGGTCAAATGATAGCCAGTTCAGCGGGTCATTTCACTCTGCATCATGTTTGTAATAAGCACACTATGAGCTGGTGCTGTGGGAAATATGTGTGATACATTACACTGGCAAGATAAGGAAGCGTGCAGGGTTTGTATGTGGTGGCAGAATTTATGATAATAATAACGACAATAATACTAATAATAATACTACTAATAATAATACATTCCATTTATATAGCACTTTTCAAGATACCCAAAGTCGCTTACAAAGATATTCAATAAACAATACAAAAGCACATATCTAATAATAAAACATGAATAAAAACGAGAAATGTAACATAACTATATGTACACATGGACAATAAATTGAATGGAAAAAAATAATACTAATGTTCTCCCTTAAGAAGGCTCAGTCATGATTAATCTTTCTAAGGAAAGTTTGGTCTTTCAGTGTCTGTAACAAACTTTTTCATGCTTTTTTAATCAAGGAATTTTAGCTAGTGTTCCTTTTTATAGGAACACTAGCTAAAATTCCTTTTAGTTGCTTTTAAAATTCCTTTTAGTTCCTTTTAGTGTTCCTTTTCTGTGCTTTGCTGGGGTAGTACCATTATCTTTGAAGACAGAAATAGGATTAATAAACTGATAAAAAAAAGCTGGTTCTGTCATTGGTATACCCCCTGATTCACTGGAAGTAATCTTGCAAAAGCAAACTAAAGCTAAATTGCACACAGTCTTAAAGCATAAAGATCATCCACTGACAGCTGTACGGTGTTTTTAATAGTCTTAGAAGTACATTTAGTGGGAGAATGGCGTCGATGTTCTACTGAACGATTAAGGAAGTCCTTTGTTCCAGCTGCTGTGAAATTTTTTAATGATCACTTTTAGTTTTTATTCCAGCCTCTTAATCATGTTTTAATGACCTTTTTATTTTATTGTTATTATTGTTATTGTTATGGACATTATGTTTCTTGTTTTGAATTTTTTGCCTGTTTTATGTGCCGATGTGTTGCCCTTTGTAGCAAATGAATTTCCCCCTGTGATTAACAAAGTTAAATTGAAATATGCATATGTATAAGTGTAAAACACACACACACACTCAAAAACAATTGCAATAACTGCTACCCAGAAGAGGCAGTAATTGACACCAGAAAAAGAAAGAAAAAGGTAAAAAGTAAAAGGGAGCTACTGAAAAGCGTGCCGAACAGGTGCATCCTGTGTTCCTCCCAAAAATATTCAAGGAGCTGCTCTCCTGATGGACCTGGGAAGAGATGAGGAGCAGCACAGCTGAAAGATCTGTGCAGCCCGATCCTGGCAGGCGGAGTACCCATATCCACTGGCTGGTAGATGACCAAATGCGAAAACATTAGGACGCAACACACAGAAAGTAACCAGAGCAGACAACAGTTAAAGACACTGATGCTTGCAGCACCAAGCTAGCTCCAGTTAGTACAGCAAGCAGCTCAGCAGGAAAAGAGAAAACAGTCCCTCCAAGCAAAGAATTCACAGAGCAAGAGTTCACAAAAAGTTCACAAAACAATCACCATTCCCAAACTGGAATACTGCAAAAATTGCACAGGAAAAAAGCAAAAAGCAAACGCAGGAGGAGTGGCGACCAACGTGCGCCAGAGTTCCCATCCTAATGTATATACAAATAATTAAGTGTTCTGCATGCAGATATAGCACTGTAAGATATGTAGAGACGAAGTGTGTGAGAGCTAAGAGCTGTAAGAGCTGTGAGCTTTAATCATTGAGCTGATTAAAATGAAGACTACTCAACAATAACAATGAACTCATACTGCTCCTAATGTATTCTTTTGACACATACTATATCTGAAGTGCTGTTGCAAGCATGCATGGCTCTTATTTCCAGGAATGCTAATTATGATAGCTGGATGGAAGAAAATGGGATGATTATGAGGAGAATATTCTCAGCATTTATATAATCAACAAAAAGTACATGGAAGTGGGTGAAAAGCTGTTCTCATGACCAGCACTTTGTTTTATTGCACAAAGCTCTGTACCAGCTACAGCTAGGTTATAAAAGAAATTTCATCCATATTACCAGCCTAGATTATTTTAATGCACACTCAAAAAGTAAACAATAGACACACAAAGAAAGAGAGACAGAAAGACAGGAAACAACTAGTCTATTCTGACCATAATTCACCAACTGATGTAAGACTTTCCCACTGGAGTGGGGAAACAAAGGACCTGATGCAACAATTGTGATAGAAGTTGCAAAAATCAACCCAATGCTGCCATTTTTCAGCACTACAGGCCGCAAAAGTATGCATTCGTCAATAACCACAGCTAGACTTTTTAAATGGTGCTAATCTAATTATGTTTGGGGTGAGCGAATGCCAGCCGTTTCTGTTAAGCGCTGTCCGTCCTGCTGGAATTACTAAACTCACCCTAGCACTATCAGGCACCGTCCTCCAAATGGTAGAAACAATTAAACCATTTCATGGGCCTTAAGTTGCGCAGCCTGTACTGCTCCTCAGTGACAGGTATTCCAGGAAAACATGGCAGCCATGTTTCCAGGACTGAAGGATGTGTGGTTTGTGTGTGAAAGAGAAAAGAGTGTGTGCCTGTGAGGGATGGATAACAAATGCTCATAATAATCCTGCCTATAACNACCCCCCCATGGCCAGACGGAGAGAGAGTCTCAGGCGTTTAATTATTCACCAGGTGAGGATGACTCACATTGGCTGAGCAGCCTTGAGAAGGGAGAGGAAGAAGATGAGAAACAGAGGAGGAGGAGGAGAGAAGCAGGGGAAAGAAAGCAGAGGAAGATGAGAAGGAAAGGAGGGCAAGAGGGAGAGATGGGGNGAAGCAGGGGAAAGAAAGCAGAGGAAGATGAGAAGGAAAGGAGGGCAAGAGGGAGAGATGGGGTGGAGGAGGAAAGGAAAGGTAGAACATGAGTGAGGAGGAGCAACAGAAGAAGCGGTTTAAATAATCTGCATGTTCTGTGTGGTTTGGGGAATATGGTGCTGGGTTATGTTAGGCCAGGTACAAGAGCTTTCAGTGCCTGACACCAAACTGTACTGATGCAGGTGTGTGTGTGTGTGTGTGTGTGTGTGTGTGTGTGTGTGTGTGTTTGCGAGTTTGTGCAGGGATTGTTTGGCTTCTTCTGCTGTCTGGTTGTGTTTTAGTTTTCCAGACATACATTTTAAATTCCAATCATGTCTTCAAACAATGCACTGTAGGACTCTCACAATTAAAGCAATCTATATATATATATAGCTTTAATTGTAAATATATACTATATATATATAACTTCAAAAAGCTGTAAGTGTTTGTTGTTTGTGCATTTCTTCTTTCTTTAAAAAAAAAAAGGCTTGCATCTCCCCTATGGCTGCAAACTGTCATTTAACAAATGCTATTTTCTTGTGCAAGTATTATTTTCATAATCAGATGACTTAGTGTATGTCTTCCAGCCATGCAAGAGAGAAAATGTCAATATGCAGCTCAGACTGTAAATTTCAGACCTACACATCAATCCAAAGCCTATATTAAATGCCATGTTTGTGTCTTGAACAAATTTTTCTCTCATGAACTATAACAATATTAAGATTAAGGCAAATTCAGCTATTGTAGTAAACATGACTCAAGGATACATAATCATTTGATGCTTGTCAGTTATTTTGTTGCAAACATGGCACATTAACATTAAGCCAGACTGTTATCTAACTCCCTGAACTAAGACAGGGATAGGGACCTGCTTTAGTTTATGTTTACTGAATATTAGTCATTCTAATTCAGGCAGATCTGTGGGTGTTTTTCTCCACAGATGCCAAACTTAAATGTCTAATCAATTACAGAACACACCCAAAATTCTAAGAACCATTACTTAGGCTTCACCTCTATCAGATTGTGTATCAGGGAGCAATAAAACCATCTGGATTTTGCAATAAATGTTTTGGCCAAAAGCTGCAGCCATCACCTGCAGAAAGTGTTATGTATGTGAGCAGAGGCAGGACAGAGAGCAAAAAGACAAAGAGAGAAAGTCAAGATAAATGAGAGAGAAAATGTGTGTACAGTATATGTGAGTGAGTTTGCAGTGAATAAGATAAGGTGGGTGGTGAATCTTACAGGCAGGCAGGCAGGAGCACAAGAAGGTCCATTACCGCCTGACTCACTCTCCTTAAAACAGCAGCAGTGCTCTGGCCCCTGATGGGCCAGGCCCATCAAAAGACCTGCTACTGTCAGCTGGTTACCACCTGACCAAAACATAACCAGCAGTCCTCTTTTCCTTTAGCTAGTCATTCTGGATCTCACAGCCTCTCATGCAAACCAAAAAACAAGCCTCGTTTTCTGATGCATAATGTGTCAATTATTTGTGTATTCTGAAAACTTGTAGGTATGAATACTGATAATGTCACAAAGGCAATAAAACCAGGTAATGTTATCAAGTCTAAAAGCCTCTAGTGTCACAAATCACAAACAAGATGACAGTTACTTCTTCAAAAATAAATACAATGATCAATTATCCATTATTTATCTGTTTTCTACTTTTTTTTAGCTTGGGTTGTCTTGATAACATTTAACAGTAGCAGTTTGTGATGGAAAAAAGCCCATCAGAATACTGCATTCAGTGGGGGCTCATCTTCTGGGGACCATCAATATCTGTAACATTATTCATAGCAATACAGCAATTGTGATATCTGTGAAGAAAGTTGACAATTTGACCTATGGGTGGTGTGAGAGGAAAACTCACGCAGACTCAAAAATGGATAGGACTCATCCTCTGAGGAGTATGAATGTGCTTATTAATGTTCATGGTAAAGATCAAAAGTAAAGGAATCATTAGAAATCATCCTCTGGGGACAATGAACATCCATGCCCGATTTCATGGCAACCTGGACAGTAATTGTTAAGATATCATATTCTGAACCAAAGTATTGGACAGATAAACTGACGGCAAGTCAAAAACATTTATTGGATCATCAATCAACTGACTGTGGCTCAATCAACTAAATGACTATCCAACAAGCCAACCCTTCATTCCACAACATCTCAGCTGTAAGAAACATTGGACTGTGATCTGAAAAGAAAATTCACAAATAGCTGGCACTTCCTGTCTCCCTCTGTCTCATTCTCTGTCTCCCCTGGTGAATCCACAGGTGCAGGGCACTCAGGCCACTCTGACACTGATCCAAAGAGGCAGAAAGCGTGTTAGGACGCAGTCGGTTGGCTTGTAAACACACACGTGGCTGCCCTTAGAGGAAGAAGGTTGAAAGAAGTGGCTCTGGCACTTGCGGTGAAGCTTTGAGAGGAAGTAGCACTAGTCTATCCTCTTCTATCTCTTTCCTCTTTCTCCAAGTCTCCAACACTTTCTCTATCCTCCTCTCTGCAGATGGATACCCTTGGGCAGAGGAATCACATCACAGTTCAGCAGTGTGCACTCACAACTAAATGGGGTTTTAACAGGTGTTTAAAACACACAGGGACGCGTATTTGTGTTCGCTTGGATGGCAAAAGGCTGCAATTATGGTACTCATTACTGGCTAAGTGACAGAAGAGGAAGGGCGAGGGGACACGTAATGTTTTGACATAAGGCCATTTGACCTGGTAAGGAGGCCGAAGAGATTTGCTCAATCATGGAACCGCTTGGTGTGCACTTGACTAAAACAGCGTGCAGCGAAGCGTGCGAAGACTGCGAATGTTCAGCGCTGAGAGAGATTTTAGCTCAGTGGTGATGCAAACTGACAAACGGAGCTTTGTGCACTCCCCAGCTGTTGCACGCACACAAAAACACACACTAGAACAGAGCTTTTCCTGGCTCAAAATGAGGCGGAGGTGCCAGACCATCCTGGCAGGATCGGATTAGGGTCCTAATTTTTACTGAGAATTAAGGTGTCTGCAGGGGGGGGATGTCCTGAATTGTCTACTGTTTCTCTGTGCCACCTTTTCTCTTTTTACAATCCATTTTTCATCTAAGCGCCAATTTATAAAATATACATTTTTTTTTTTTTTTTTTTNTTTTTTTTTTTTTTTTTACAAATTATGTTTGCTTTGTTTTGTTAATTTTAATTAATATTTATTGTGCAGTGCAAAGGCCATAGGCTGGCCCATCGACCCTTCATCCTAATCATGTGCACACACGTGCATGTACCAACTGGCTCAAGCAAACACTTTTTACAAGCAACGTATTTTAGGAGTTCTAATAAATATGATTGAAGAAAATGACAATTATCTATCTATAAATACAGAATCTGTCTGTCTGTCTGTCCGTGGCACCAATATTTCTAGAACCTGCCACTATATAAAGTTGAAATTCAGCAGGTACATTGCTCAGGACCCAAGGATGTGCAGTGTCGCATGTGAATGAGCCGTTCTCGAATTGAGCTGTACTGGTAAAAAGTAGTCCGCGCGGCAGGATACGCTCTGGGCATGGCAGTATATGCTCCGCTCCACAGGCACTTATGGCCGGCTGCAGAGCACACCATACAGTCCGACCCAGTCTGAACAGCCACATTTTCAGCTCAAATCAATAGAGTGATCTAGTTCTATCCAGCAAAGACTATTTAAATACATTGCAAATACAATAAATACTTTGAACAACCTTTGTATGTGTGTATGAGATAGAAAAACATAGACAACAAGTAAACACGCACAACTGAGCATATTGTGTCCTGACCAATGTTAAAACCAAACGCTCTCTGAATTCTGTGATGTTTAATCATTTAAATTATAATTATTNACCAATGTTAAAACCAAACGCTCTCTGAATTCTGTGATGTTTAATCATTTAAATTATAATTATTTACCGCTTAAATTTGCTGCTTAGTCTCATGTTCATCAACGTCTGTGAGAACCTCAAGACAACGCAGTGAAAAGGCATCTGGATCAGTCAGCTTTTCAGGTGCGCCCGGAGCCCCGCGGGGCATGCAACAGCCCTCACTTTCATTGAGCCACAGGGTTTCCTCTGCACCCTCTGACTTGCATGCACATTAGACTCTTTGGTCCATGTTTCAAGATGAGTCAGGTGGGTTGTCGACATCGGTGCACTGTGCTGATTACAGTACAGCGCACATCAGCATTACATCGGCACCACATCGGCGTAATCAAATAACAGAAATCCTCTGAGTGCAACGCTTGTTAGAAAATAGTGTTTTCCTTGAAGACATAGTCAGAGTTTTGTCAAGAGGCGGAGGCAGCACGAAATTTGACAGAGGCAGCCGCCTCGCACTTCTCTATGCAGGAAAAACCTTGTAGAAACAGCAGACTAGCAGTGACAACCCTGAACGTCCACCACTACCAGCTCAGCGTCGCAGGTCTGACGTATGAGCATGATGGTTGTGCTGCAGTTGCAAAGGAACACCGCAGTTTACAGACTTAATCAGTACCATTTTGAGTGGACAAGAGGAGGGAAATGCTTCTGAGATTTCTGCAGGTGTGTGTTTGTGTGTTGTTGCTCACCTCTCAGGTCCTGCCCGGAGCGACCCGGCCCACAGGTGGTACTCTGTCTGGGCATGCGCAGCGAGGTGCGTAATGGAGTGTGTCTCTGCTCATCGAGGTATGCCAGGTCCTCCAAGTGGGCTGAACTGGTAGCTGTGTGTGTGTGTGTGTGTGTGTGTGTGTGTGTGTGTGTGTGTGTGTGTGAGAAAGAGAGAGAGAGAGAGGGAGAAGGAGAGAGAGGGAGAGGGAGAGAGAGTACATTGAGAGATCAGAAGTGGAAAGCAACTATGTACATTCATTCAAGTATTATATAGTAATTTTGACATGTTTGTACTTTACTTGAGTATTCTTATTTTGTGCTACTCTGTACTTTCAGCCACAGTTTTAGAAACGGGAAAGAGAGTTTACACTATTGTAGATAAGCTTGTAATTCTAACGTGAAAGCATGAAAATCTCAAAAAATGGAGATACAAGGTTTCTTTCAACTGGCAAAGTGATAAACCCTGAAAGACTCAATTTTTTTTTTCTTTGTCATTTTACACCAGAAATTTCATTATTTCATTCAAACCTTTGCTGCCAAGTGAAAAACTTGCATCTCCAAATATGGACTTGTAATTTTTGATGCATTAACATACCAGATGTATTTTAATGCAATAATTAATGCAGTAAAGTGGCAGAAGGACTTTCACTTACATTTAACTGTCAATACATATTTATTTGTATTTAAGTACCATTTGGAATGCATGACTTCTAGTTGTAATTGAGTATTAGCACCATGACTAAATGCAGGATCTGAGTACTTCTTCCAGCACTGTGGAACATGCACACATACACAGGCCAACAATCCACACAGAGAAGAGGCACTGGCTCACACCAGTGTCCTGAGGCTGTTGTCAGGCTCCAGCTCTCTGACTTACTAACTCCTACAGCAGAAAGTCAGCCAGCCCAACATGCTCTTGTCCTAAAATTCCCTCCTCTCAGTGTCTGTCACACGGCAAGGAGGCAGATGCCATCCGGCCCCTCTCAGGATTAATTAGCTCTGCAGACAAATGTCTTATTCATGGAGTGAGCACCGTCTGACGCTGACGGTTGGTTGTTCACACCACGCTGTGTCTTCAGGGCCAGTGCTCAGAACCAGTGAATGTTAAATGAGATTAGATGCCGCCAGCATGCAGAAGAAGTGGACTTGATTCTGTGTCACACCTGAACCCTGTGGCTGAGGTGAAGGAAGTAAAAGGAAAGAAACTTTGAAGTAAGATAATAAAAGCCTGGAAGGATTAAGGGATTTAACCATCCAGAGGTCTGCGGGCACATGATGGGCAAGGGCAGCCATGCCTTTACTCTGCAGTTACCACATCAAGAGGAGAAACCCTCAGTGGCAGAGGCATAAATTTAAGGTGTCACTTTAAAAGAGACAGGACAACGTGAGTTTTGACAGGAAATGCAACTATAAACTTCTTTTAGGCAAAACCAGGCAATTTCAGCAGACGGACTGTTAGTGAGAGAGAGATGAAACATAAACATAAAATCAAAGTCTCATAGTGAGCACATTCAGACCTGAAAGTCCAGTTTCTCAGACACTGTACCTGTAATACTGTAAGGTCCTGATTAAAAAAAAAACAAAAAACATATCAATGAGGTGGGAAAAGGTATAACTGATACTCAGTGCGTCTCCTTCTTGACATCCTCTCGTTCTTGAGTCATTCAAGAAAACTAAGGCAGAGAAATTCCTCCAAGTGGTGGGCTTGAGAGCCCACAGGTCACACACAGCTCACCAATACCTCCACACTGATCTTGTCTTCTTCTTGGTATAATCAAGAGCAGTTTCTGTGCAACAGCAATCAATACTCTAGCTCAGTGAAGGCTTAAGTGTGTGTACGACTGCGTCTGTGTGTGTTGCTGACTGACTGAGTCAGCCCAGCCATGAAACTATCAATGAGCCACATGGGTTTCCCAAAATGGAGGAAAAGCGGCAGCTGAGAATGCTGGAGGCTTGGCCTTGATGGGCATGGGGGTGCTGGTTGTCCAACTGGGCTAAAAGCAGAGACAGCAGAGGCATTAATCTGCTACTAAACTGAGGAGGAATGACACAGGTTTATGAAGCTGAAAAGTCTCTTTCCCCCTCTTTCAACTGTGTTTGAATCTGAGGAGTCAAATCTGTGTGCTCATCATCTCTATCTGCAATGCAGCAGGCTGGTGGGGGATCACATTCACCCTTCCTGTGCCAGTGCACTAGGACTGCATGCCTAGTGGAAAGAAAGAAATAAAAAAACATACAAGAGAGGAAGAATGTGTGAGTGAGAGAGGGAGGGAGAGGGGGGAGGGAGAGAGAGAAAGAAAGAAAGAAAAAGAAAGAAAGAAAGAAAGAAAGAAAGAAAGAAGAGAAAGTGAGAGTGTGTTATGAAATGAATCCCAGAGCTGAAGTGCAGCAAAGAAATCAGCAGCAGTGGGCAATGACAGCTCCATCAGACACTTCCTGTTTTAAGGTGTGAGCGATAACACACACACACACACACACACAAGCTGGGCTTCCGTCCAGAGCCAGTCACAGTACCAGCCAGCGAGCCCACTAATCATCTCAGATGTGGGGTGGCTGCTGCTCTGAACACCTCACCACTCTCCTCTCATCTCCCCACTTGAGAAAATGAACACTGGAGCTCTTAGTATTTTAACACAATTCTTTCCAGGTTTTAGTCTAAGAATGTTAGCAAAGGTTGGACCAGACCGAAAAAAGGAAATCAGGAAAAAAATGAAGCAGAAGGAAATCAATGGGACCTGTCCATCCCAAAAACTGAAAAACATTATTTCAGGTCATCTGTTATCTTAATAAATTTCCTCTGTGAGAATACAGAATGTGTTCGCTGATGTTCTTTATATTTGTTTTGTCTTTATGTGAACAGTGATTCCACAATCCATAGGCTAGGTTACATAAGCTGATGCATAAACATCCTCCTACATGGCAATGTCTTAGCAGTTTATTAACTTAAAGGACAAGATGTGTCTGAATGTTCCAAAGGCTGACTGTATCTTGAAGACATCTGAAGCTGGATTCATCTTAATTTCACCTCTGTCAGTGATGATGATGGTATGGGCTTCTTTTATGTTTGTAGGGATACCAAAGCTAAATGAGCTCACGTCTGCTGTCGGGTCTTCTTATTGCACTTGCCGAATAAAAAAAATCTAATTCATGATGGTCAATAGATTTTATTCAACTTTGCTCCTCTCAAGTGAGTTGTATTATTACTATGAAGGCAGAGAGAAAAGGAATACTCTGAATTAGATGGTTATTCTTCCCTCTATATCCATCTTTAGCTCTATTAGGTAACAGAGTAGCCCCCTCCCTCAGTACTCGTTTTCATCCCCAGTCCCCTTCTGCTGCTCTCTCTCTCCCTCCCCCCTCTCTCCATCTCTCTCACCACATCAAAGAGAGGCTCTCTTTCACTCTAGGGGATAGAAACAGTTAATGCCTTGGGCTTTGATGTTCCACTGCTGTGAGCCTAGCCAATCCTTAGCCTGTGCTTGCCTCCCATCCCTGCATCATTTAACAGAGACAGAGAGAGAGAGAGAGAGAGAGAGAGAGAGAGAGAGAGAAANTGCATCATTTAACAGAGACAGAGAGAGAGAGAGAGAGAGAGAGAGAGAGAGAGAGAGAAATTATGAGACTCTCACTCCTCTCCCTCATGAATCCATCTCCCTCTCCTCACTCTGAATCCCTGTTCCTCACTTTCAGCGACAAATATAAACACCTTCATAAAAATCATTATATGTCTTTTTTCAATCTTCTTCTCGCCGCCATCCTTGCTCACTCATGTTTGCCTCATCTGCAGCTTATGGCATTTCCTTTAAGCTGTCTCCAGCTCATTCAGTCTCCTTTGAAAGTCTGCTATTGAGGGGAGGAGAGAAGATCGAGGCTGAATCTCTAAAGCCGGAGAGCGGCTGTGCAGCCAGACAGCAGTGTCAAACAGCAGAACATGACCGGCATAAAGAGAAGGTCAGAGCTGCAGCGGGTTTTGTCAGGCATATTACAATTTTAGTGAAAAATAAGATGGTCTCCATACGTACACAAACATATAGTTACACACTTTCCAGTGGGAGCGTGAGAATAATAGAGCTCCTCTTTTATAACAGCCACTCTGATGACGAGAACAACAACACAATCAGGTCCATTAGGACTGTCACAATGTTATGAAACTGACATTTTCTGATATATTTACCATTGCAATTATAAATACACATGAATAAGAGCTCTTTCAGCAACAGAAATGCCAATTTGCCTGTGTCATATTTAGTTAGTTCTTCTTCTACTGAAGCAGTTTCTCAGACTGTATTATTCTGCTCTGTAGTTTGAATCCATACCACGATGCCACCACAGATCTGCAGCCACTAAATTTATAAGATAACTGGAGTAACTTTGGAAAGAAAAGCTGTTTCCTTCTCAGAAAATAAAAGAAGATGAAGTGAAAGTTGCAACAATTTCTATCAAAGCGCTGTTGAGCTCTTCTAAGACCTCAGTGACCATGCTCACTTTTGGGAGGCATGGCTTGATTGATCTCCAATTCACCTTGCTTGATAATCAGGGAGAAACCTGGTCCTGGGCCTTGTCGTTTGGTGCAGATTATCTGGCAATATGACAGCTATATAGATTACATCTTCACTCTCCTGAACTGCTGACAGACATTGTGATAACATCAAACCTGTTGGGTAAAAATCTGATCTGTTACATTACTTTCTGAGCAGACTTACAATGCCCAATGAGTCTACAAAGAGGAGGAAAGAGGAAGACTACAGAATGGCACATATGAAAAGACATTAGCTGGTGTACGGATTGTTTTGACAGATGTGACAGAAAACATTCTCCAGTTAAGCTTTTTAGAGCTGATACTAATTTAATGTCATGGTTCATGTTAAGTGTTACTATACTTGACTCCAAAATACTGAAATTTGTATATTCATGGGCATAATTTTTATATAATTTTTATATATATGGATTACAGGAGTCACACAAATGGATGTCACAGAGAATCAGAATCCAAAGAAGAGGATTAAAGGTCAAGGGAAACAAGAAAGGAGCAAAAGCTTGAAAGCAGTCAAGGGGGACTTAGCAGCATAAAAGAAGTCAGAAATATGGTGTAGAATGACTGAACATCAGCAGTTCAATCCAATTTTGCCAGAGAAAGCATTTTATCCTTGGCAGAAATCCTATTTGTCCATGCAGCTTTTAATAAATTAATTACTCACTCCTCAGAGAAATTGTTGCTTCCTTTTCTGCTTTCACAAGAGTGGAGGAAGAGGAGGGGACTCACCAGCCACAGAGTTAGGGCGGGGCATGAGGTACAGAGGGATGGAGTGGGCAGAGTGGGAGGACATGCTCTCCAGGTTGCGCTCTGGGATTTTGTTGAGGCTATAGGTCGAAGCAGTCATGTTTTCATCCACCCTGTACAGGAACGAGTCCATGCCTGATTTTTGGGACTGCCACAGTTTCAAGTTTCCTCGGAAGCCCTCACCATATTTACCGCCACGCTCCATGTTTTCAGAGTAGCTTGTTAGGGTGGCTGCAATGAAAAAANAAAAAAAAAAAAAAAAAAAAAAACATCTTCAACATTACTGTGATATTACATTTATGACAATTTTGCTTGTATTTGGTTTCTGTCTTTTGGTTTGTTTGAGTTTCTTTAGTCTCATTACAAAAGCACAGGGCTCGAGGGAACAGTCAGTCACTTGCTTGCCTGCTCAGATCAAACCAATTTGTTTCGTTTTCAAAGCAACATGGGCTCTAGGGTCCACTTTTAGGCTCACGTGTTATGACGTGCATCATTTGTCACACATTTGCCACAAATAGGAAGTGCCGCTGCACATCAACAAGCTTGCACATCATATTAAGCATCGACTACTGTAGCATATAGTGAATTTGGAGTACTGCCCTGGATTCTCAAGTCTTCAGTGTGCTATTTCATACCTCACATAATAAGCCAATGTCCCTTTAGCATCGACAGAAGACGGCGACGGTATGGTAGCAAGGATGTGCCAAGTAAAAAGAAGATGCTGCTTGTCTGGGGAACAAGGTGTTCTGCTCAGGACATCTCATCCACCTGCACCACTACACACCTTCCCATCACTGGTATGTGGATTTACATATAAGACTATAGCGGCGGCTGTACTGATGTTGAGTTCTTGTACTGTTTTAGAACTTACATGTTACCTCAACAAAACGATGCAGCCAACAAGTTTAATTATGATGATAATAACAGAGTGCAGGTGAACCAGATTATTGTCATGTTCTATGTGAAAGTACACAGGAATTTGAGCTCCCATTAAAAGGGCTGCACTGGTCTGACTGCATCTGCAAGCTTTTCTGCCCCACCCGCCCACTCCCGAATCCATTTGTGCCAAACTTGCTTGCCAGTCCTCAATTTGTACTATGTACACATTACAATCTCATTTAGTTTTTGACTGAATGGTCATTTCTGTGTGATTGTACAGTAAGTGCAGGTCATACCAATAATCCCGCTGTCCCTGCTCTCCAGGGTTGAGGTGGGACTGGTGACAGAACCATAAGCACAGTCCTTGTTGCCGGCTTGGCCAGGCATGGTGGGGGGCAAGGTGGAGCAGGGNAGAACCATAAGCACAGTCCTTGTTGCCGGCTTGGCCAGGCATGGTGGGGGGCAAGGTGGAGCAGGGGCTGCCTGCAGGGGGGGAGGCAGTGCTGCTGGTCAGGGTGGAGCACGGGCTGATCCTCTGGTTCTGACCCTGAGACAGAAAGAAAGACACAAATAATGGTTTGTTTGGTAAGTACCTGAACTAAGTAAGTGTCTGAACTTTTAATATCTGAGTCTTTCACACAGGAAAATGTCACTTCAATATCACAGCCTTCAAAATCTCAAACCCCTGTTGCTTTCTCCACATGTTGTCAATATTTCTCAATATTGTCTCCCCCCGCATACCTATACACACATTGTACTTTGATACCTGCAGTACCTAATCATTTATAGCATTTCTCTAAAACATGGGCACCAAAGGCTTCTGAAATCTAACTATGAAGGCAGAAATCTCTGTCTCTGTCTGTCTGTGTCACCAATATCTCTAGAACCCAGCACTGTATGAAGTTGATATTCAGCAGGTTTATTGCTCAGGACCCAAGGACNATATCTCTAGAACCCAGCACTGTATGAAGTTGATATTCAGCAGGTTTATTGCTCAGGACCCAAGGACATGTAGTGTAGCATATGAAGTTTTTTGGATTATGGTTCTTGAATTGAGCTGTGCCGGAAAAAAGTAGTCTCCGCGGCAGGATACCTGGCCGCAGCATATGCTCCGGTCCAGTGGCACGGTCTCAACCCGAACCTGTACAGCAAACAAAGCTAGCTCACGAGGATGTGCAGAACAAACTATGGTAGGCTGTGACACACATCATAAAGTCCAGCCTGTTCCGAACAGGGCACTGCACTAGTTAGACAAATTAGAGACACAACAAAAATGCCACACAGCTTAAGCAAACTACAAACACATATATATACAAATATATTCAGTAAGTAGTACTGACAAACAGGCTCCAGTCATGTTTATGCAATCTGAAAATAGTGCATAGTCTATACTTGTAGGCTAAAATTTTCATTACATTTCCAGAATCAGATTGTCCCATGGTACATTTTTGATCAGAAACAAGAGGGAATGCAGGAGTTGGAGCATGGCAACTCAAGGCTAAGTTGTGAGAATTTAAGTTTTTTCCCCACCAGGAATATGATCACCAGAAGCATGATTGGAGAAAAAACAGATGTAACCGAGATCACAAACATGTTATTCACACATATTCTTTTGCATTCTTTCCTTTGCACTGCATTGCTTTAGCACCCTGCAGTGACCCTCTTCTGTGTCGCCTCAGACTGGGAAACAAGAGACCGCAGGGGACAAAAAACACTATGCTGTGTCTAACCTGATTCTGTGAACACACACACACACACACACACACACACACACACACACACACACACACACACACACACACACACACACA
>VXCM01000480.1:0-163163 GCA_014773175.1 Lucifuga dentata | reverse complement strand
GGGGGTAGAGAGGGTGAGGTAGACAGGGTGAGCCTCAGCAAAAGCTATTTCATTAATGACCCGAGCAATGGTTAGAGTCTTTAATGGTGCTACCATAGCCAACAGAAAAATTTAATTCCCCCTATTTTTCTCTCTCTTGCATTCATAGCTATTCTTCACACAGAAACAAACATGCAAAAGAAACACAACAAAATGAGGGATGAGCTGGCCAGAACTTACCAGGGCAGTATGTGTCCAGGTCTGGATTCTTGGCAGTGGTGGAGGTGTGTGAAGGGGAGCCAAGCTCTGATTGTGGAATGCGAGGGCTCTCCACAAACTTTGCTTTCCGCAGAGGGGCTGGGAGCAGAAAGCACGCACACACACACACATAGAGAAGAACACAACATGTATGTACAGACACACACACACACACACACACACACACAGGACAGGGAGATGGTAGAAGACAAGAGACGGAGAGTAACAGAAAGGGAGGAAGACAGAGAGCTTATGAACTTGAAGCAGTACAGTGATAGAATGAAAACATTGCGTAAAGGTTTTCTAGACAGATAGATAGGCTTGGGTCAAATAAAGGTTTAACATGAATACCCTGAATCCAAACCCCCTCAACCCACTACTGAACCGATCGCAATGCTTCCTCTGCACAGACCTAAACATTACCAAGCTGGTCACATATTGACTCTCACAAAGCAGCAGACAAGATGCAACACAGAGGCGAGAAAACAGCAGCACCTTTTAACTGAGAAGATGCAGCGTAAAAAATATGCTTGTTGGGTCTGTCCAGTGTCACAGTCACACCGAGAATGCAGATGACATCCATTTTAGGAATGTCCTCATGCCTGACTCAAGCCGCCAGGTCTGAGCTATCACACAAGTCCCAAACAAGAAATGCAGAGCGCGTTGAAAGCTGGGGGTGGGGAGTGGTGGTGGTTATGACACGATTATCTGGGTTTCTGAGCACGGTAAAAGGTTTCTGCATGTCTGTTCTCGAGGCTTATAGAATCACAAATGCATATATTATGATGACGTGTGGATGGATGTCTAGTGGGTTTTTGTGCTGCTCAATAACGTACACAGGATCACCTTTCACGATGCAAAAGAGCCTTAAAACTGACAGCCACATTATGTAATAACACCCACAGAAAGAGATGGAAGAGAACACCTTCCCATCCATCATATTCAGCATCATTCCTCTGTTATTGTGTTTACCACAAGCTGCTTTATATGCAGTCTGAAAACTTAAGATCATTAAATGTGGTTTCCAATAGCTATAACGGCAACATAAGGCCAAAATACACACTTTTAGCACCAGAAGGCACTTCTTTGTCATTGATTCATAGGAGTTTGAAGTGTTTTTGTACTGTCTCATGTTTTTTTTCCCAGCATGGTGGGAATTTTTGGAGGAATGGTCTGAGGGACTCAAATAGAAAAATATTCAACGCTGAGCAGAGAAACACTTGAAGTCAACACACATTTTCATCTGCTGTCCAATCAGAAGGACTGAGGGACAGGCCTTCATACAGAACATGCTGAACATTCAAAGCTATTTGATGTAACATACCGAAATAAGCATTAGACAAACAAAAAAATTGTAGAAAGTGGGCCACTTGTGCTTAACTCACAGCACACTAATGGATGACAGCCAATTAGGTTTTGTCTAACAAGAGCAAACTATCTCTCATAACCAAAATATATTTCCGCCACAGCAAACAATGAGAATCAATGTGCAGATCACATTACTGAAGCAATTTAGATTTTTTTTTTTTCCATAAAACATCAGTGCCAGGTTTACCAATTTTTAATATTTTTTTTTTTTTTTTTTTTTTACAAAACATCAGTTTGTGGATATTCCACTGTCAGGTAAATGAGAGATTACCATTTCGTCTGTTGTCTTCCTGATCTCACCTCTATTAAATGGCAAAGTGAGACACTGAAGAGCAGAGACTCCGCAGTAGTTCTGTTGTCACTGAGTGCCAAGCTGAGGCTGGCTGACACCATGATGGATGGCAGCAGGCAAATCCACTCCTCTAATGAGCTTATGAATAAATATACTATATATTCTCTGTGTACAGATGCATGTGGCTGCTAAATCAATATCTGTTACATGTTATGGATGTAAGAGTGAATATGAATATGCATGTGATATATATAGATATATACTGCCCGGCCAAAAAAAAAGTCACACACTCAATATTTTGTTGGACTGCCTTTAGCTTTGATTACGNACTGCCCGGCCAAAAAAAAAGTCACACACTCAATATTTTGTTGGACTGCCTTTAGCTTTGATTACGGCATGCATTCGCTGTGGCATCGTTTCGATAAGCTTATGCAATGTCACAACATTTATTTCTGTCCAGACTTGCATTAATTCTTCACCAAGATCTTGTATTGATGATGGGAGAGTCGGACCACTGCATAAAGTCTTCTCCAGCACATCCTTCNATCTTGTATTGATGATGGGAGAGTCGGACCACTGCATAAAGTCTTCTCCAGCACATCCTTCCAGGTTATAATAATGTGTTGGACAGTTCTTAACCCAATTTTAGTAGTTTCAGCAATCTCCTTAGTTGTTTTCTTTGCTTGATGCAGGCCAATAATTTGATCCTTCTGAAACAGAGTAACATCTTTTCCACGACCACAGGATATGTCTTCCGACATGGCTGTTTATGAAATGAGAAGCTACTCACTGCATCAGTTAGGGTTTAATAACTTGTTGCCAGCTGCAACNTTATGAAATGAGAAGCTACTCACTGCATCAGTTAGGGTTTAATAACTTGTTGCCAGCTGCAACATATCACTGCAGTAACTATCCAATGGAAGGCTCTTACCTATTTGCTTAGTTAAATCCAGATGGTGACACTTTTTTTGGCCAGGCAGTGTATATATAGTATATGTATATGTAGTATAAGTATATGTGTGTGTATATATATGTATATGTACACACACACACACACATATATATATATATACACACACACACACAGAGAGCATATACAGCACATGTCAGCATTTACACAGCCTTTACTGAAATTATCAAATAAATTAATTTCAAGCAAGCAAATATTGTGATTCAAATTTATATGTGAAGATTGATGTGTGTGTATGAAAGAGGAAAGCTCCTTTCAACGTAACAGTCTCCTAACACACAACCTGGGTTTTCAACAAATGGCAAGATCTGAATATGAATTGAAAACTCCACCATGCAATGTAGTTTCTCATTCACCGCAGCTAAATGAACAATCAGCGAGTGTGAGTGAAAGGAGACATTTCTATAGCATTGATGTATGGTTGCATGTTCCATTGTTTCATTACATACAACCCCACACAAAGACACATGTACCTACACAAATATGGCACATTAACAATGTGATATACATTAACAAGTTGTCTACAAGCTTAGAGAGACTGAGAATGTGGCCCTGGTCACTATGGCAACAACAGAGCACAGGGAAATGACGATTCCTGTCCACCTTTCTGAGGTGGTGGCAACACAGAAACAGGATGGTTACGTCCCTACACATTTCTTTATCTGTAATCAGATTCCTTCTTTGGAAAGAAAACCCTCAGCTTCACCAGAGGACTGCTCTTCCTCAACTCTTCAACTCAATTCAGCGTTCAAACAGCTGATACAGCTGGAGGCCTCATCATCCATTGTGTTCATCTGGTGTGGCTTTTGATTCACATTTTATATATACTAAATCTGCATCATGGGTAATATAACTTTCCAGAACTTCATAAGCCTTTTTTTTTTTTTTAACTGTAATAAACTTGGAAATTTAGATGCCACATCTCTGAAGAGAAAAAGAATAACGTTAGACACAACAACTACTCTCAAAACTGTATAAGCAATATCCAAAATTCATTTTATCAAACTAAATGGGGAAAGCTTGTCATGTTATGTTATCAGGTCTTATGAGGCAAAAACTAAATAAATAAATAAATAAATAACACAAAGTCATACCAAATTACATATTATTATACACTTATCATCTTACTTATCATACAAAATAAGTTTTGGGTAAATTAAATGGAAAAATCTTTAGTTGTATTTTTTCTGACTTAGCATCATAAACATCTGTGTGGAAGATCTCCCTTAGTAACACTATGCAAGTTTATTTTCCTATGATCCGTTATACATTCTTTGAAAGATACACACCTGTGGCTGAAAATTATTCAGGACCAGAAAACTGAAGTCAAGTGTGTTATATTAATTTTACCCTGAGACTGCAAAATTTGGCTCAACAATGAGTTTGTGAGTTTGTGCACGTCTTGTTGAACAAAACAGTGGCGGCCAGATGTTGCTGTGCAACACAGCGAGCCGTTCAGTCACAGCCTCAAAAAAGAGGCTGCTGAGAGGCAAGAGCAAGGCCATTAGCCAGATCTTCCTCTTTTGTGTGTGGCAGATTGTGCATACAGACACACACACATACACACGTGTATTTATCATTACAGTCCTGGAAAGATTAGCTGAGGAAGGTAATGCACATGGAGACTTTTAAGAGGGCAGAGGGAGGGGTTGATCATCTGATCAGCTGAGCTTTCTCTCTCAGTTTATTCAATATTTCATATTAACTTTGATATCTGCATGGATTAGATCAACAGCACAAAATGAGCTGATAAAGCAACGTTAACAAATAAGCAAGACAGTTGACAGGACATCACAGCCACTTTGCAAATGTGGTTATACATTCATCAAAGTGGCCAGAATATAATGGATTTTGAAATTGTAGCACTCCAGCTGTGGAACAAGAATTGTGATATGAGATATGTGTAGAAGTTTTGAAGGTTTAGAAAGGATGACTGGGAAATTAAGAGCATTTAAGACAATTTTCAAGTTCAGACTGAACTTTAACAAACATTTCATGGATTCTTCCAATTCAGGTCCATACCAACGTAGAACATCTTTTAAAAGGCACATACAGTATTACGCTTTTTGGTGTTCTTCCTCATTTCTATAGTGTAATATTTAGTGTGTTAAACACTGTCAGAGTTGGAAAATCTAAGGTTCAAGGCTATAGAAATGCATCCAGTAAGTCAAACCTATGTATAGGTCCTGAACCGCCCTGAACACTTCCTCTTTGATCAGTCCTTCACTTCTCTAACATAACTGATAACTGATGTCAACATGCAACACACCTGGTTAAACACACCCACGAACCACGGGATGAGTGTTTGCTCAGCATCCATGATGTCACAGTTGGCCAATCAGAATATGGAAATGTATTTAGAATGTCCACTTTTAAAACACTTTGATATTTCAAAGGGACTGGGAGGATAGCATAATACACAGTTCCATGTTATCAGGTCTTATGAGGTAAAAAAAAAAAAAANGTAAAAAAAAAAAAAAGAAAAAAAGAAAAGAAAAAGAAATAACACAAAGTCATAACAAATTACAAAGAATACGTTTTGTGTAAGTTAAATGGAAAAAGCTTTAACCATATTTTTTCTGACTTAGCATCGTAAACGTCTGTGTGGAAGATCTCCCTTAGTAACACTATGCAAGTTCATACGATCCATTACATGTTCTTTGAAAGATACATACCTGTGGTGAAAATTATGGTCCATACTACTGTTCTATACATTATCCTTATGTCCATACTGCAGGATTTTCTGAATCCTGCTAAACAAGCCTTCATTACTGGAAGACTGCCTTCATGACTAATCTGTAAAATCTGAGCCAACGTTAATACTAAGCGTTTCCGGCATGGTGATCTTTCTTTTCTAGTGGTCTAGCTCTTTTGTTGGCAGGGGTGACATAGGGGTTTGACCATGAACTTTTCATACAACCGTCCTCAGCAGGAGATGAGAGACCTGCAGTCAAACAGCCTGAAGATACGACCACAGTGGAGATAAATACGATATTGCTTGAAAAAAAAAAAAAAGCAACATAATTGCCAAGGACCCTGCTGAGTTTCATGGACTAATAATAGCTAGGCTGCCTTGACCTCTGTCGCAGCTGGATTTCAGCCAGTGGGATATTTATAAACGCCTGGCAAATTTGGGACTACACCCTCGTCATTAGGAAGATCGGGATGGGTTGGATTTTTCTCTACTGTTGTTTGATTAAGAAATTTAAATTCAACACACTATCTAAGATAATGAGGAAAAGTATTGCATGACTGATTTAGCTATGTTTAACAATGCGGCAATATTTTTGGCACACCATGAATTAAAATCAAACCAAAGATTCCTTCATATCTTCCAAGAGCTGGAATCAATTTTCATTCTTATGCAATTCTATGGGCATAATTCACTGAGAAATTGCAGCCATACAAAGTAGGGCTTGACAATAATTCAGCATTATTCATCTCTATCTTATGTCAAAATTCTTGCATCAAGATATTTTGGTTCATAGTTCTTTTGTCTAATGAATTATAATTCCATTTTTACTAAAAACTGCCATCGTTTGAGAATCAAAAACTATGCATATTCAAGTAGACTCTGTTCCAATACAAAAACCAATAAAGAGACCACAGGACTCAATGGGATGAACATTTATGTTTTACACTGCAATGTTCAATATTTAATATGTAGCGTAACATTTCAGAATCGAGATAATGCTGCCATAATTGTAACAATATCATTTTTTCCATATCAACAATGCCTCATAACAGTTCACACTGCCCTGAAATGACTGAGCAAAAACAAAAAACAAAACAAACAAACAAACAAACAAACAAACAAAAAAAAAAACAGTTACAGCAGATAGAGAATGGCGACTTTTATTCCAGTCAGTGAGGCTGGTGTCACTTTGCAGCCCTGTGCAATAGTGAATAGTGTAGAAGGATCTGGCCATGCATGCACACAAGCAGACACACACTCTCTCTCTCTCTCTCTCTCTCTCTCTCTCTCTTATTTAGACTTCTGTGTGTGTACCTCAGAGAGAAATGTTTGCTCAGCTCTCTACAGTCACCATTTGTCACAGAAAGCAGTGAGGTGGAATACGTAACACTCGGAAATTCCACTGCTCCGTTTTGTAAGCAAATCATTATCAATGCTATTAATAGCACACTGCAGCTTTCTCTTTCCCACTCTAAAGCTTTTTTTTCTCCTGAAGGTGAATCCAGAAAAAAACAAACTTCTACAGCAATTTAATCACACTGAAATGTAAGTATGCAAACATATCTTACAAAAATGTACAAATGATTAAAATATAGAAACAAAGTTAAGAATTAACAATTAATAGAATGTTCAGTTAAAGTCAAAAACAGTTAAAAAAAAAAAAAAGTTTAAAAATATATTGGAAAACCAAAGGATAAAAACATGTGGGCAGGGAACATAACATTTTTCCAAATTAAATGCCAAAGTAAACTTTTTTAATTTCTTCTAAAAAAAAAACAAAAAAAAAAAACAAAACAAAACAAAACAAACAGAAAAATGTGCCATTTGAAAAGTCTAAAATAAATCAGTAGGATATTCCATAGTTTAGTGGAATTGAAGAGAACCACAGTGTCCCTATATTAAAATACAATGAAAGACAATGTTTGACAAAATCAGGTAGTAGGCCATTTTAATACTTACAAATAAGTTACAGGACCTTAACATTAATTCTAAAAGCTACAGGTAGCCAAGGTAGTGGGGTGATGCAACTTCAAATATTAATATTAGTTAAGATTCTTGTTGCACAGTTATGAATTAGAATTTACAATTCAGAGTCCCCAAGATGGGAAAAGATGTTTTTGTGACCTTGTTAAAATAAGAATTAAAATTATGTTTGGTGACCAAAATCACTGCCATATTCTGTAACTTACATTTGTTTTAAACAAACCTTAAGGGAAATGTATCTCTTTCTACCTTGGATTTGACAGTAACAATATTTTTTCATATATTTCTCCAAATTCTAAAATGTTAAATGAGTGCACAGAATGACAGCGTCATCTGGTGAAACTAAAATATACAACAGGGCATCATCTGCAAAACATCGGTAACTGACATTGTGAGATAATTAGCAACCTCAAGCATGTAAAAAGAAAAGTGAGTGAAAATGTTTCCTTAAGTAATATTACAGTCTCAGATGAATAATTGCTAACCTGTGTTCAAGTCATAAGAACCACTCTTCTTTCTCTCAATTAATCTTTATGTTTTATTATGTCAAAAGCTGCCATAAACTTTAAAAAGACAGGAATAGCTACTTTGTGAGAATCAACAGTAATTCTCAGATCATTTACTACATTTTGTACAGCTGCTTCAGTGCTGTCGTTGGCTTAATAACCCAAATGGAACTTTTATAATATGCCATCATTATTCCGATAATTATTCAGATGTTAAAAGCACATTTCCTCCAGACACTTAGCAGGGAAATGAAGACTAGAGATGGGCCTGTAATTGCTAAGGTCAACACTGGTTGCATTTCTCAAAAGAGGTTATTCCACAGCTTTTTTTTTTTTTGAAAACTTTGGGGAAGATTTCTAATTGCAGATCAGAGTTTATTGTCTGGGTTATAAAGTGAGGAAGTTCACTGGAAGCAGACTTTAAAGAGCTTGTCAGAATGGGATCAAAAACACAAGTGAATGACTTCATCTTGCGAATGGCAGCACTGACCCCATCCTCGATAATCACATGAAAAGATATTATTCTAGATGGAGTTTTGTGGACAGTGCATTGCTACAACAGAGTTATAAAAATTCCGTTGTGCAGATGAAGAATTTTTCACATTTCAGAAATACCGTTTGCTGATAGATTTAGAAGACTATCAATTGTGGGGGGAAATGAGGGTGAGACTCTGGGTCACCTGGCTGATGCAATAGTGGAACATGACACGTTCTACGTAGTTTTCAACAACAGCATTTCGCAGCTCATAATTTGATTCCTCTTCTAACCTTTTGCACAGAGAAACACAGTGAGGGATTTTAAAGGACAGTGGTGTCGTCAAGGCTTGATTTATAGCCAGGGTGTCATGCACAGAGCATAGACTGCCGAAGGAGTCGCTCAGCTTTTGTAATCAGCACTGAGTGGTGAAACAGGCCTGTAGCTCTTTTAGAAACCCAGAGGCCATAATGTCACTGAAATGCTGAATATAGCATTTCATCCATTGCTAAATAAATTAGCATTGAATTAATTTGTGGAGGCATTGACTAGTTTGGACTATATTTCTACATTTTGCTTCATGTTAAGTGATGCCGACTGACTCGGGGAGCAAACTGCAGGTTTGATTTTAGATGGTCTGTCACATTCATTTCGTACCTTATGTTAGGATTGTATACCATTGTCAGATATACACTAAAATGATTGCAAGGGAGGGAAATGGGGCAATTACATAAATCAATACAACCTGAAGCACTGCAGATGGTTTATGAGGTTTTATTCGGCTGATTTTCAAGTAAGTTCTCCATCAGTTGAGAACACCGAAATTCAAAGGCAGGTTTAACTGACTCATACTGACTGTTATTAAAAATAATGAGAGTGTGAGTGCTGATATACAGACTACAAGACACTTTAACAGCTCAGGAGGAAGCAAAGATCAGAACAGACTAGATAACAAGTCACGCTAAAGTACAGAACATCAGCATATAGCAAATATCTCTAGTTATTCTGGGACAGTTCAGTCTATGCTGTATTTTCAACTGGAAGCTTATAGCAGCTTCAAGCAAGAATTAAAACTGCCCTGTGGAGTTTCTGACCACTAGTGAGTGCTGCAAAGAACTGTTTTGACGAGCAAGTCCCCATGTTGTTTCAATCTAATGGTTTTTACCAGCACACTATAGGGATGTATATATCCTTAAGTCCATTATGATAAGGATAAATTAATTCCACTTTTAATGTTTTTACAACATTCTTACTTAGACTTCAAACACCTAATCAGTTGCTAGCTGCCATATGCTATTTTTGTTGTTGTTGTTATTGTTTGGGTATATGCTGACTTCTGTTTCCTGTAAGGGAACCACCACCACATCCTATTAACCGACACTCCAACCTGTGGAAACATAGGCTGGGTCTTATGAAGGCACCAGCCTGACACTGGCCTGGTATCAATGGATCCATAGTTCATCCAAAGTATGCATCCAAAGTTCCACGAAAAACAAGAAGAATACAGTTTTCAAAACCTTGAACAATTTTCCTTTGCAAATGAGGTAGGAAAGGGAATGACAACATTTGTTAGGCTTTAGGAATACACATAATGTTGGTGTAATTGTGGAACCATTTTTGTTTAGAAGAAAACTCCATAGGACACCTTGACAGCAGCATCTAAACTGGTCTGTGTCTGTGGAATAGCAATGAGATCTTTAGGTTTAGAGGTGTAGCAACTTCTGTCAGATAAAATATCAAGTGAAGTAATCTCTGAGGTTCTCTTAGCTTAACCTCCCAGTGCTTCTTTTTATCACTGTGGTTGTGACAAAATTGCAAATCCCAAAATCCCTGTTCCATAAAACAATTATTCGAATAATCCCATGAGCGGCCATACATCTATGAATCCCTCTCCCCACACGGACACACACACAACATGGCCATCCTGGAACAGGACTCATTGGAGTGGGTGCATTCCAACTTCCTTATTTGATCGTTCCTCACTCCTCACGTGACCCGGAAACTAATCAGGTCCGCCATCTTTAAGGACATTCCAAAGCGATTATTTCTGTTCAGAAATTGATGCTGTATTGATCTGTACCAACAAAATCCACTGAAATGTTTAATAAAACATGGAAAAGTTCATTAACACTGAAAAACATTTACATTTTAACTCTCTGAGCAGTGAAATACACTTAAAAATGTGATCATCTGTAGATTATAAAGTCAGATTGTTCTGCATGTGGACGTTTGTCAAACTGTGCATGTTAACTGTTACAGTAATAATCAGAGGAGAATATTTCATTATTTTATTATCTTCTAGAAACTAAAACACAGCNACAGTAATAATCAGAGGAGAATATTTCATTATTTTATTATCTTCTAGAAACTAAAACACAGCAGCTCCAAGCGCTTTGACAGCTGATCAGCTGTGTGACAAGTCACGTCGCTTCAGATGATGCTTAAGGATGTTTCAGTTCTCTTAAATCGTCACTCCTCAGCTCCTCTGTCCTCACATCTCTTCCTTGCGTCTTCAGTGGGCGGGACTAAGACGCAAGTGAGGGAAACGTGGAAATGAATAAGGAACTTGGAACGCAGCCACTATGTCATTGCCCAATGCATCCTGAATGACAGCTGACAGGCTAAGCTCATCAAAGCACTCTCCAGGTGGTGGCACTAAGTGGTGTGAAAACTGGCTGTGGGTGCCTCATCAAAAAGCATTCACCTGAGACCAGCAACAGCAGCTGCTGATGAGGTGCTTGTGTTTTGCTGGCAGACAGTGTTATTGAGACATTCTGTTCTGTTCACACACTAGCTAGTGGTCCCCTGAGATAAGGCAGGGAGGGAGGCAGGGAGGCAGGCTGCCGCACACGAGCTGGAAGCAGGAACCACATCCCAGCACATGACAGGGTGATACTGATACACAACAACAAGCTGCCGCTGACTGGATAGTGTGGAGAGAAGCAATTCCCCCACCAACTTCAACCCATTTATGCAACCATATGGTCCAAATGATGTTTTGCACTGGAAGAAAAAGTGAGACACACAACAACAAGGAGAACAAGCACCATTAGACACCCACAGTTTGTGCTTAGACACACACACTCCAACAGACACACATACATGCTCAAAGACAATTGAATGCTCACCCACGCTGACGCATGAAACAGACCAGCTCGCCATGAAAAAACACTTACATTATCGCTCTCTGGCTGATTCAAAGGTCCTTGAGCCTACATTGTCATTAGAGTACAGCCTTTTGACAAATGCCTCATTTTATAGAGAGAAATTATTTTCCCGTCCCCTGTCATTAGCCCTGTGGCTGTACAAACGTCATTCGAGCCAGTGGCCGACACAGCCACTCAAGTAGTGACACCAGAGCAACACACAGAGCTGGAGAAAGATCTGGCCAAGTACAGGAGGAGCAGCAGGTGAAAGTGGACACAGTTAGCAGGCACATATGAAGGAATGAAACAAGCAAAGAGGGTGTGGCAAGGCTCACCATTCTCAAACCAGATCGTGCATTCCTGGAGGCTGGAATACGGCACCAGCTCTCCTCCTTCTCCGTCCAGAGACACTAGCAGTCCTTCCTCCCTGAGCGATGACCAGTTCATCAAAAAAACAAAAAATCAATTTAAAAAGAAAGTAGGAAAAAACCTGCCACTGCGCAGGGGACGATGGGTTCAGAGGAGGAATAGAAGCTCTCCCTCTTTCTCCCCTCTCTCTTTCCCTTTCACTTCCCTCTGAGGCAATCTCCACAGGTATCAGTGGTGATGCTGCCCGTTCAATTCAGTCGCAGTAAAAGATACGGAGCCAGGCAGATATGGCAGTGACGGGAGGAGTGAGAGGAGGAGGAGGAGGAGGAGGAGGAGGAGATGGAGAGAGCGGAATAGGAAGGAGGAAGGAAGGAAGAACACAGTAGTCACTGTGTCACAGGGGACAGAGAGGGACACAGAGGTGACTCCTCTCTGGTGGCGGCATGCAACGAAGCCTGACAGGTGACCGAAACCTCTCCGTCTAAAAAAGAAAACCAACAAGAACCGACATGTAAACGTTTCCTATGAGGAAGCAGTGAACACAGACAGGAGCGAGCTCCTCATTCACCTCCGTGACTGCATTAGTGCTTAGCGAGTTATGTATAGATGTGAGAGGCGCACACTCTCTACAGGAACAGGAGCTCAGGTCTCCAACAGATGAATGGCGCAGTGCTGCTGTTGTCAAGGCAACCACAGAGCAAAAGGAGGGGGAGGAGAAGGGTGGGTATTGAGGGAGGAAAGAAAATGGCATAAAAAAAAGAGGGAGGGAGGATGGGAGGGTATTATTAAAGGGACACTGTTTTACTGTTCACGTGTGAAGCTTTTGGGACACATCGGAGCTCAAGTGGGAAAAGAGGAGAGGTGTTATTGCGTGGAAACTGGGGTTTCCATAAAATGACTCTGTTTTCCTCTTCAACACAGACATCCCTTTCTGTCCTTGTTTTACCCTTGAAATTGTGTTTGGACAGCTGCAGCCATGTTTTATGGCTGTTTAGGGGTTCATGCCCACAGAGTTGAGAGTTTATGTATTGTCTTTGCTTTGTACAGGTTCACATCCTGCTGTTTTCAGAGGTTTTTTTTATTTATTTATTTTTTTTTGATTCACCTCCTGTAGTCACTCTGATGTCTCCACAGTTACATATCCAACCACCATTTCCAATATGTGACCAGAAAAATTAAGGATTCAAGAAAAATTACAGGTCAAAGTTTTAAAATGTCATGTTACCCGCCAGCAGCTCTCTTTGATTCCTAAAATAGTTTCTATCCAATCAATCCAGAACTTGGGAAAAGTTACATTTGTGGAATAATTGATAGTCTGTATTCTGTAGCCTAGTTGTACATTTTCAACAACATGCAACATAACAGAAGATGAGAAGTAGAGATGGATGATCACGTCTGGCTTTAACACGTTGTTGCAATCATAATGAACATGGGCACAAGTGTGTGTGTGAAGGCATTTTTAAACTATGCAAAATGCGAATACCTTAAAATAGCTTAATTATAATGAGCTACATGAAGGTTGGTACTGATGCTATAATGGTAACTTCCAGTCAACATATGAACACATCTGAATACGCATAAGAAAGTTACTGTAAACATTTGCTATTATGAAATGTTAATGAAATCCATGGAAGAATTGGGTTATTGTATCAAACTGTAAGAAGATAAAAATATATATATATTTTTTAAAAAATTATGGTATGTACGCAATATAAAATATGTGTACTATAAGAAAGTAATATGTGAATTTAGTTACAATAAGTAATTGTTTTGATAATATAAATAACATGGATATTCAAATATATAACATATAGTTTTACTTCCAGGAAAAAAAAAACAAACAAAAAAAACAAACTATTGTGCTTCTCAGCTGATCATTGTTCAAGTTACAGGCCTGTTTTATTCACAAAAATAAATGGAAACATTAAAACTTAAGCTGAAAAATCATCAGAAAACACTAATAATTTAGATTTTTGTTGTTACCCTTCTGTTTAGATTTAGATCACAGATTGTGACAAGAAAGTAATATACTGTAAATGATGAGCAAAAGGGTGCTTGTCTTCAGATACATCTTTAAATAACTTCATACATCTCATAACAGCTCAAATCTCAATAAATAAGTTATAATCTTTATTCTCAGAGCTACAAAAACACAGCTCTGTTGACAGAGTGTCATCGTTGTCTTTTCCCTGTATTTTTCTAAAAACCAGAATATCAATTTGGTCACTGGCAGGTAGTTTGCTTGACTGATGTCTGAAACATGACAAAAGTTTCTCCAGACAGTCAAAGCATTTAGATCCAAAGTAGTTCTACAGTTTGCTCTTGAAGGCATTGTTCTTCCATTTCAATTACTCTTTCCTACATTAACCTTCCCTCTTTATTTTTCACCTGTGACAGTGGAGCTGAAAATGTCACATTTCCCTTCAATCAAACAAATGATGGTGGGTCCGTGGTAACTGCAACGGTCCAGGGAAGAAGTAATGACAATAACTGAGCAACGATTTTCTCAGGATGCAGGGCTGGCGAAGGAGGCGTGGAGAGTGTTGTGTCAGTGTTCATTTCAAAAATTCACAAAGGATATCAGAAGCCATGAAAAATGCAAGGCTGGGTAAGGAGGTGAGATTGAGATGTCAGCCTTCATTTTAGAAATACACTGAGAGAACAAGATATCATAAAATGTCATTACCTATGCCAAAGAGGTTATGTTTTCACATAACCTTGTGAATTATGGTTATGTTTAAGTTATGTTTATGGTTAGGTTATGTTTTTTGAGATATTCTGCTGTCAGCAGAATATCTCAAAAAATAGGAGACAGATTTCAATAGGCAGACTTGGGTCAAGGAAGAGCTGATTAGAGTTTGAGAGATCTGGATCATTTTTGTCTATTTCTCAAAAACTACAATTCAGGCATGTTTATCCTTTGGTGAAGTATCAACAGGTACAGATGCAGATATTGATCCAGATCTGGCAGATTAAAATATATGCTTGAACAGGGGTCACAAATTTTGTGTTGCTGTATATTTACAAGTAAGGCTTGGAACATACAACTATCATTAGCTTATGCGATGTAGATTCAGCAGTAGAAAACACATATACTGATGTAACTAAACAAAAAAAAAAAAAAAAAAANAAAAAAAAAAAAAAAAAAAAAAATGAGGTCCTCACTACCTCTACACAATGAATTTTCATCAACAATCTTTTTCACACATTTGCTTTCAAGTTAATGAAAGTAAAAGTCTGGCTCTATATTGCCAAAAGAGGACATTCAGGACTGTAGGGGCTGAGTTATCTCTAGTTTTACATTTAGTTGTACCCAACTTTTAACATTTCTCAGACACATTTAGTTAATCAGGTGGCATGTTGGCTTGAACCTGTCCTGCTTCTCTCCCAATGAATGCTGGGAAAGGCTGCAGCCCTCATGTGACCAGGATAAGCAGGTAAAGCTAATCAATGGATGAACAGATTCTGATCATCACAAAAGGATGAACCTGATTATGACTGAATTTCATCCTTTAGTTCAGGCACTTATTCAGTGGAATTAAACAAGAAAATACGAAACAACAAAATAGATCAGAAATACAACATCCATCACCAGTATCTATAAGGTACCAGTGTCTGAATGCTTCAATGTGGATCCATTAAAACCACCCACAGAAAGGCCTGTAAGACCTGACTAAGCAGTTCTGCAACATGCTGCACTGTGCCTTGTTAATCCTGACCATCCACACTACTGCTGAGCATTTTTATGCCCGTATCACGTGACCACAGAAGTGAGCTTACTGTAGCTCACTACAGTGCAATCATATATTACTCTATTACCCTAAGCATCACAAAGACAATGGATTTCAGATATACTCATATTATCATGATGATTATAGTGAGAGTGGAAGAAAAATCAGGTGGTATAATTAAATCAAGTCTATTCTTAGGTTTTAAGGCTAAACGCAATTTTTCATCCTCATGTGGCAACCCATGGGGAGGCAGTAATTGTATTGATTGCTGCCATTAATTAGGAGACGGTAGTGTAATCTGGAGAGAGATGTTGAAATAATTCCTTTAACTAATCCAAAGTGGAGTGGGGCCAATCAATCAACTAGGTCTACATCTCTGTGCGAGCCAGGGGCTTGAGTGAGGTGTTTATTAAGGAACAAATAAGCAGTCAAGTGATTATAACTCATAACTACAGAATCTGCTACTGAGATATCACAGTATGAGTGAGCAATCATTGCCACTCACTTAGATAACAGCAAACTAAAAATAGGCAATATAAATGCATTGAAAGCAAGTGGAGATGAAGGAATTCTGCATATTTGAAGCCATCTCTGGTGACAACTAGCAGCAGTTTCACTCACTTCAAAACCAAACATTTTCCAGGAGAAATTTCTAAGGCCAGCAGTCAATTCCCCACAAGCAGAACTGTACTTCATCCGCATAATCTACATTCAGGACCTGTGTTGGTTAACATAATGCTGTTGAAGTGTAGTTGAGCAAGACCAACACATCCCACCTAACCTGTCCTCTGATCTCTGTGTAAGAGCAGGTTAAAAGAGACTTTTTTATTCATATTTAATGGCACTTAAAGTGAGACTCATGAATCATGGAACTTGTACTTGTATTTAATACTTTTTCTATAAATAAACAGAAATCAGTGAAGAGGTCAGGAAGGACCCAATTGCCCAATTGTGATCTTAGCTACAAGAAAAAAAAAATAGTAAGTAAATTGCAATGGCACAGCATTAGGGATTAAGACTCTTCTTCCTGCCTCTTCAATCTGTTTCACCAGTTTACCCCCCCAAGAGTATCTTTAGCCCCCCCAAGAGCCTTCACGCAAGCAGAGGGGATTGAATCAGAAACCCATTGATTCTCTAAAAAGGTCAGTGCTTTCATAGCATTTTCATTTTATCACAGCCTTGAGGTTAAGTAACCCAAGTCCTCACCTCAACATCATTCTGCTTCCCTAAGGCCAATCATAAGCTTCACAGGAGGGCAAATAGTAGCTGTGTTTGGTGGATGCCACCGGGGGGGATCAAGCAAAGCGCTGCAGCCTTTAAACCATCTGCTGTATGCTCTTTAACGCTCAGTCTTCCTTGTCTCCACTATTTCCCCCCCTCCTCTTCCATCTCTGACAGGGGAGAGGTTACAGCCTCTGACGCCAGCACATATAAGCTTGGTATTGTCAAGCTGTGCAGAGAGTGATGCTGGGTTGAATTAATTAAGGGGTGAGAAAGCTGTGGTGCTTGAAGCCCTAGGTCAATCTGGCACTCAAAGACAAATGTCTTTGAGGATTTGAAGGACAGAGGGTACTTAGGACATTTAAAGAGTCTGTATACATGCTGGCATAGCAAGTGATGATCTGGTTGGCAGCTGGGTCGTGGTGAAGTTCATATAGACAGGTATTCTCAAGAATCACCCGTAATTAGTACTCAAAGGCAATTTTGTCCTGTGATGCAACCCTCCATGAAAGGCTTCCTGTACAAAATCTGTTGTTTTCAGTGACTCTATAAGCAAAACAAGAATGTAGAGCACAATAGTTGTTGTCACAGAGACATAATCCTGGCTGGATTAGCACAGTGCAGAGCTGATCCTGCCAAAAATCATATCTCATACCCACACAACACACACAAATGCTTAAAATGACAGGCTATGTGGACTAATTATGTAAAGCTAAAAAGAGAAAATAAAAGCAGAAAGCGCATGCAGCAGGTACGTAGTGCAGATTTTTCGATCAAAACTAATGAGAATCTCTATTCCCAATATTCACAAAGCCTAAAAAATGCAAAGCAGATCTTATACCCAACAGAATCTAACTGGCTCAGTATAATCAGCCAAATGACTGTGTATGACGATAGTGAAGAGATTTCTCCCAGCCCCAGCCATGGGATGAGACTTACAAATGAGACAACAGCACTGTGTATCATTAATCAAGCTATTCTTAAACAGCGTTCTCCTCTCTGACGGCCAACAAGAAAACAAGAAAACCATATTTGCAAATCCAAATACTCAAAAAAATTGTAAAAAAAAAAAAATCACTTCGTTTATGCAGATGAAAGTGTAGACAACAACTTAGTCCATATATGTGAAAAACAAGAAGGAAAAGAGGAAGAGAGATAGAAAAATACAAATGGAAGACAAAGATGGCTCCATGATGAAGACTATCAGCAGGCAGAAGTAAAGAGGAAGGTGAGTTTGCTTGAGGAGATTGGTTTAGTATTAAATCTTATTCATAAGATCTGTTCCTCTAAAAAAAAAAAAAAANAAAAAAAAAAAAAAAAAGCCCCAAACTAGATCTTGCTACCCACACACAGCCATATGCAGTGGCGTGCCACACCCAGTTAAAAGGAGATTTGTGTATTTTACCTTTAAAACCACCAGTGTCAACAACACAGAAGAGAGCATATAATATTCTGTATGATGTAAAAGTCACAGGCCCCATGGCTGATCTGAGGTAGCTGAGAAGATGGTGCACCCTAGTGGTGACTACAGAATCAAGCTTTATAGGCTTTCACGCCGATGCATGGAAGCTGCACTGATACAGAGTAAAGCTATCCTGTCAACACTCCATTTCTAATCTCAAAATCTAGTTTAGGTTAAGCCTTGAATGTCAACACGGCCCGGTCCCAAACCGCAGTTCACCCATAACAGCAGAAGAAACATGACAGAGGCTCGCAATCCAGTTAATAGAGAGGCAGAGGGAGGTGATTTCCCACATTCTCTGACTGTCAGAGATGACTGTGGCAGGAAATGATTAGCTGTGGGAGGTACAGAGAAAACCGCAGCCTCACAGTCCATCAGCTGTTCCTGGCACTGAGGCCTGTCAATTAGGTAGGACTTAGATGATTAGTTGAATTGAAAATTACAGTGTCTGCTTAGGGCCAGAGCTGGGTCTCGCTTTATGCATCTACTCAGAATAAGGGGGTAAGTAAAAATCTCTATCTGATTACTGATCATCAGCACCCAGCAGGATCTGTGGCCATTCCAATCTGGCTCATGAAATTTGCTTCATGCAGCAGGAACCTCTAATAAGGTGCCATGCATACAATGGTGCAGTAAAGAGTTAATGGAGATAATACTACTATCGTGAACCTATGGAGGAGGAAGATTTAAAGAAGTAATGCCTTCTGCGGTCTCCTTTACCTGTGAGCTTCTTCACAGGCTGCAGCCGCATGCTGATGGTCTGGTGGGTGAGCAGTGGGGAAGAGGGCAGTGAGCGTGACACGCCCTCCATGATGCGAATGTGCTGCATGCCCTCAGTCATGGAGAGAGGAGGCACGGCGTAATCTCCCTCAAAGGCACAGTCGCTGTCTATGCTGCCACCTGCAGGATGGGAGGAAGCACAAGGTAGTATGAGAGATTCCTTTGTTTCGATTATATAAAAATTAATAATGGTAGAACAAATGTGGAACTAGTTTATGCAAAAATAAATAAATAAATAAATTTAAAAAAAGCAAACATCCTAGAAAAAAATCTTTATGGAAATAGCATTTTCAGTAAGTTCGCCCCAAGTAGATATGACAGGTGTGAGAACTTTAGCAGTACCTATTGGACCAGTGCTGGATTCCGTTATCAGCACCACTAGTATTGACTGTACCACACTGTAACAAGAGTGGCCTGACCCAGAAGAGAGAGAACAGCCCCTGCAGCCAACACGTGCCACTGTGCAATACAGCCACCCTGACCGCTGTAAGCCCCATAGTAACACAATACCCCACAAGGCAGCGCAAGCCATGGTTAGTAATGGAGAATTATCTAACCACCAGAAATGTGTTTTAATAAGCAAAAAAAAAAAAAAAAAAAAAAAAAAAAAAANAAAAAAAAAGAGCATTTGGTATTTTATCAACCACTTTCCATTCACCCTCCTCTTTCCCTCACTTGCTTCAACAACCACAAATTATGATAATTTCCATCTTTTTGGGACCTCACACACCATTGCCTTGTGAACTAATACAAGCCAGCTGTGTATAAAAACACAACATCCATTTCATCCATTTTATGAATCAGCTCTGGGTGAGACTTGCTATTTTCCCTGCAGAAGAAGCTGTAAAACCAGTCGGACACACAACACTCTCACATCAGCTACCACAGTGAGACATGAAGCCGTTAACAGACAAAAGTCTGTGACATTTCCTAGGGGAAGCTTGTATGATAGGTGGGATAGGGCAAATGAGCTGCTGCAATGCAAATCCACAAGCACACACACACACACACACACACACACACACACACACACACACACTTCTCTGTAGCTTGAGCAGTGCTGGAAAACGTCCAGCCGTTCAGTATGCAGAACGTCAGTGCAAAAGCAAAAACACAAACAGGCACAGCAGAGGCCACATCAGCATGAAAATTCTGCATTTGTGTACAGAACGAAGAGTGAATACCAAGGGTGCACTTAGTATTCTGGTAGCTATTATCAGCAACTATTCCATTCACTTGCAAACTAACAACAACAATAATAATAAAAGAGCACTTTGGCACGGATGTACAATGTGCAGTTATGTAGACTGTCATGTCATCCTGACAACAGGATAGTTATATGTTACATTTTTGAGGATATTGAGGGAGTTTCAAATGGCTTATAAAGAAATGATGATATATTAATAGTCATTTTTTTATCTTATTTTTTGCTGAGTGTCTTTCATTTACCACCAGGACAAAAAAAGTTTGGCTTGTGAAAATCTGGACATTTCTAACAAACCTGTCAGTTGTTGACATGTGCATAGTAAATTGTTGATCCTAGAAGGAAAATAACTAAAAACCTGAGCCAAAATTCTAAATTATATATAATATTCTATCTTAAATGTATTATTATTTCTAGAATTTCTTCTCTTTTCCTTGTGCAAACAACTAGGAACTGTAATAATTCAAAAGTTAAGGAAAAGGTCTGATTTAGGAAAGGCGCTGAGGTGGAGAGATGTAGCAACAATCAGAGAAGAAACGCATGGAAGGAGAAATGATGGTATTTCATTTTAGACATGTTTAGGGACACTCCATGTCTCCAAAAAAAATAAAAATAAAAAATCCACACAAATAAACACCTTCTCACTGAGGTGCTCAGCTCATAACTTGCACTGTTATAAAAGAGAGGCCATGTGGAATTGTAAATGTCGAAAACATTTCTGCCAATGCTGACATTCCTGTTGCTAATAAAATATCTACTGTTACTTCATCTCTGCTGTATACAACTTGTATCCCCACAAGCAACTCAGATTTACAGACAAAATTACAAGAATATAAAATTCATACTGTTCTCTCCCAGTAAATATGACTTCATTTCTAGAAGTCATAAAACTTTCCTGCTATAAAGTCAAATAAAATACAAGTCAGCAAACAAAGCCTTCAAGAGAATCTACTGCAAAACATAAAGGGAGGAGAAGGGGAGGCCAGGAAAGAACTGTGTAGAGAATTACAGGAAATGAAAAGGTAAAGGTGGGAGAAGAGGCTGTAGCTGCTCAGTACAATCAATAATATAACTAATAGGAGAGAGAAAAGTGATTTATAAGTAAATCTGTACCTATATTCTCTACTTATCAGAACTCCATATTCATCTAAGTATCAGTGACTCTCCTTTGTGTCCTTACAGATATAACAGAATACTGAAGAAACATTATCTATGTTTTGTGGCAAATTACTGGACTCCAAACAGACTGTGAATAAATTGTGGACATACCCTAAAGTCTCAAGATTGACACGTTTGTTGTGGATGTTGCAGGTTTACATTTTGTATTTTGTTCAAAATGCCTCCTAGAATGGGTGACTGAATTCAAAAATCTTGTTGCATATGAACGAATGTCATATAGAATGTTTAATAGGACTCAAAAATTTTTGCTAAAGTGGGACATGTACTGTGTACTGCTTGTACAAATTCATAAGGTAAATACATTTTAATATGGATATTATACTTTTAAGGTTTTTCCTCTAGTATGTGTTTTTTTTTCTTTTGAGTAGGAAGAACATAGAGCCTGACTGATCAAAAAAGCATCATCTTTTGAGTAATTCTTGGCTTACCTTGGCCAGTGTAGCTCAGGTGAGGGTCTAGACTGGGTGAGCGGGGGTCTGCGAAGTCCTCGCTCCCACCATCTGCAGACAAGGAGCAAAGAGAGAGAGACAGAGGATCAGCTCGGTGATTTTGGTGGTTTGGTGAAGGTGTGCGGGTCAAAAGGCAGGACAGCTCTTCCTCTCCAATCAGCCAGGTATGAGACCCAAGGACCCCCAGCAGGCTGCTCACACACAGACCCTCCACACCCTTCCTCCAAAGGCCTATACGACCCCTTATGGTGGCGAAGGGGGAACGTGCCGCCAAGCTCCACTTCCTTTGTCTTCTCATGGTTCTATGTACTGTAAAACATCAGGCCTATGCTGATAACACAGCAGATTACATTACAGTCTTTCCCTCATGCAGAAACCTCTATGTTAGAACAATGCCCATAGATCTAGCCTGTACTGCCTATAAGGCTGAATGAGCAGAGACTAAAACACTGGGTGTTTCCCAAGAGAGATCTACATACAGCTAATGATATGACGATCAATTTCGCCCAAGGGAGCGTGCAGGCTGAATTTAGCTGCAGTGGATGAAGCTGGAAGAGGAGGTNTGGGGGTGGGGGTGGGAGTTGTATCACTGGACAGATTAGTCCATCACACCAGGGAATTAGTTCATAATCTGGAGCTGTTCGACTACAGATGGATCTACTGTAAAGCCTGAAAGGCTGCCAGGGGAGCTGTGGGACAAATGATTTATTCTCTGAATAAATCCATCCCAGTGGGTCTTAATATAGTCTAAATCATGCTTTTGTATGAAAACAGGTCTAAGCCAATAGATTTTCAGCATGCAGACAGATGAGAGCTTGTTGCATTAAGTATGAAGGTGACAGAATCCCTGAATCTCAAAAGGGCTGAGCTTTTTTTTTTTTTTTNTTTTTTTTTTTTTTTTATTTGCTTTGTGTTTCAATCACAGAACTCACCACCAACCCAGAAGACCCAAACAAATACTACTATCTCACCCATCGCTGATTTACACCCACAGATATACACAGACGCTTTGTCGCTACACAGCGGGTTAGATTGGCTCACTGATGGAAAGATCAGGCTTGTCAATGGACAGACAGAATAAGCCGTGGGGCATGATTGTGTGAGAACTAGGCCATTTTGAGATTGATACTGATTGTGAAAAAGCAGTCCACTGCAGAGGATTCTCCGTGTTGACTTTCTGAACAACCCAAAATGTCACAAGAGTTTTTCCATTAATGGCTGTAGCAACCAAATTTGGAAACTTATGCACCCAATAAAGTCTTGAAGTTATGTCAACACCTAATTATCAATTTAATTATTAATTTAAGCTATTCAATGAAATGGTCCCTGTAAAAAAAAAAAAAAAAAAAAAAAGATACAAAATTAAAATTAAAAATATAGTTGTTGTGTGTATCATTTTAATGTCACAAGCAAGGGGTATTTTCCAAAACGAGCTTTCATTTTGTGAATTAAATTTATTCTGAAAATACAACAATACTACAAAGCTGAATAATGTGTAAACATACCCAACCAATATTATTATTATTATCTGTAAATCTGATGATTCTGGCTGAAGTCATATGATCTATAAGTCAACTCACACACAATGTCCACTAATAGTTTTAGTAGCCAGCTAGCCAAATAGTTGGTGAAAGCCCCATTACATTCATTCATTTTAGACATAATAAGAGCATGTTTTAGGCAAAACTGATACACAGATCATAGAAGTACCAGTCTGAAGGAAGTGAAAATGTCAGTTTGCAAATAAATACTCTCTGATTTTAAGAACTTTTTTTCAGATTTCCATTTAGTGATTCAGAAAAAAGCTTAGATCCTGTTAGAATGGCAATATTCTGATACCTCCATTTCTTGTATGTCCGTTCAACACAAACGGACCACCCAAAATAGCTTTTCGCACCATATACCTGATGAACCATGTCACCTAGCAAAGTCAATGTCGTGAAAATCATTACAGGTTTGCACAGTGAGCCGTGAAAACACATACACGCACATATACACACACAGACCAAAGTGTGAGGTTATAAATGGGAAGCTCAGTGATATACAGTAATAGGCTTTGCATAGTTGATACGCTCCTGTGGCGTATCTGATTAGTACCTTAGGTGATGTTTTGAGCAACTTGTTGGTCATAAGACAAGTTCACCTCCTCAAAGTGTCACATCTGATGCATTAATAATATGAATGAACAGAGGAGAATAAGCTGTGCGATTACTGTAATTACAACGGATCATCTTGGGATGTGTATGCTTGAGATGTGTGGGGAACAAGGTTTAATTATAAAAATTAAAAATGTAAGACTGAACGAGATTATGCAGAGCAAATACCAATGCACAGAACAGCAACTACACACAGGTAACCTTGGAGGCCTAACCGTAAATTAATACCTTTACTCAGGTTTGATTACACTATTAAACCACATATTTACTTTAAACCAATAATTCTCAAACTGTGGTACATGTACCACCAATGGTACCTGAAATGCCCTCTGGTGGTGCCTCTGGAAATTTCTGCAGATAATAAAAACAATTGAAATCTATGGGAATTTTGTTATCGTGGCAACTAATTCACAGCTAAAATGGGCTTCATAAGTAATTTTTTTTTTCTTTTTTATTCTCTGTTATTTAAGTATTGATTTTTTTTGTTGACAATAGCCTAATATGCTGCATGCAATATATACCTCTGTTCTAAGTGGGTGTTCACAAATTTTTTCTGTTGATGCCTCATATAGTTGGTAGCTTGTTGGTGAAGTGGTACTTTCAGTTGCTGAATTAATTTACGTATATCACTTTGTTACTTTGTTAAGGTTTGGAAAATTTCCTCACAGTTAATAGCAAAAGTGGAACTTTTCTGTTTCCACTATTATTTCTTTTTAGCACTGGGAAATGTGTCTTTGTACCTTTATTTGAAAGAGAAAGCTTTTATTTTTCTTTGCAGCTTGCTTTCTTGTCATCAGCGATCATAGTGCAATGTCCTGCCACACAGATCAATGGCCTATTAAGCAGAGAACATGAAAGGGGAGGACCTGCTGCTGACAGAAGACAGAGACATGCTTTCGTTCCAACCTCAGAGACAGACATTATGGTTCCTATAAACATCTGTCAACCACATGCGTCAGCAACAATGCGATAATACCAGCGAATCTTGTATTATCGCATCTCCATCTTGTATTATAGCATCTCCAGATATATATCTCTAAGCTTGATCAAATTCAAACCCGAGTCAAAAAACCTCCCCAAAAAAACAAGTCAGACCAGGCAGTCTGTACTTACTAACCACATCCTGTTCAGCCGAGTGTAAAACTGTCCTCTGATGGTGACACAGTGATGGTCTTCTAAATTGAAGAAAAATTGTGCACTTACTCTGTTGGCTTTTCTCTGAAGTTGTAATGCCGCTGTGCTATGTTCAGATGTCAAAAGAGCAAGCCAATTTCACACTTGCACAAAGTCATTATGGAAGAAGTCAGCGTGACATCTGATAGTGATCCCATAGACTTAGAGCATAGCAAAGACCGCTATTATTATTACTGTTCAAACTACTTTGATGGACCTGCATACGCTCAATTTTCAATGTGACCTCTGCTCATAAATGAGGATTCATTTATGAGCCCAGTTCTACTCTTTATGTTTCAACATCTTTGGCAAAAAGAACATTAAAGTATTCTGTTTGACAGAAACATGTTGATGCCAACATATGAAATGATCATCACCACTGACCCATAGGAACTTCATGGCTGAGCTTCCAGAACTCTCACTAACTAATCCAGTGGGGAGCAGGTGGAACAAATGACTGTTTGAAAAAGATTTGAGTCTTTTTCTGTGACTAATCGATTATGTTGCACACAAAAGAACCAATACTCCTACTCCATAAGTGAAATGAATGCCCGTCTTTCACTCAAGGGAAAGTTATAGTGAAGATAACCAGCAATTGAAAGAGAAAAAGATTGTAAGTGAGCCTTGTAAGTGAGCCATATCCAGGATATTAGGAGCCAAAAGAACTGCATCCTTCAACTCATTGACAGCAGTGATTAATTTTGAGCTTCAGTTCCTTTCTTGCCTCTTTCCTACCTTTCCTCATTGCCTCTGTGGGGCCCTAATGTTGTTGTGTTGCCACCTTACAGTCTCTCTACTTTTTCTTCTCTGGGAAGCATTCAGGACTCTGAATTAAATACCCATGTCCTCCCTGATACCCTCTACGCCACAGCAAATTTTCTCACTGTTCACCAAAATAACACACCAGGACAGAAATACAGAGGCCATCAAAATCCATCACGAGACACAGAATTCCTTTTCTACTCCACATACTTTAACACATGGCAGCTACAAGAGAATGATGCAAAACTGCTCTGAAAATACAAAAAAAAAAAAAAAANAAAAAAAAAAAAAAAAGTACAAGAGATTTAATCTTTTTAACATAGAGCTTTATGGCAATAAAGAGCATTGTTGCGCTATCCATGAATCCTATTATACACTTTGATTATCTCTTCATTGAGCTAAACATTAACCTATCTCAAATCTCTGTGAATCTTATGTGGAAAAAGAGGGATCATGCACAAAACACAATAATAAAACATCCTGACATTTATTTAGCAGACTGCAGCCCACACACAAATAAAAGTACACACTTACTATACATCATATGAATTGCCTTGTGAGTGCCAATGGTAATTTACCAAAGTAGAAGGTGTGTTTCTCTGAGGGTGTATACAGAGTTGGAGAGAGCAAGAAATATTCTGCAGAAAAATAGATAAATACACGCAGAGTGTAAAAAAAAAAAAAAAAAAAAAAGACAAAAAAAATTGAAAACTGGAACAGTTAAATGCCAAGAATGAATCACTGCTGTCTCATTACTGCCAAACTGCATCTGCTGATGTCACCAGAGAAGAAACTAGAATATCATTTCCAGTTTATCTACTAAACAACAAAGTCAAAGGTACAAATGTTTGGCCCATTTACAACTTAAATTAAAATACAATCTGCATTCAGATGTCACATAAAAAATACACTGCAATATAACATAAATGCACGCTGAATGCATTATGATCAGAATGCAATCTCATCTGCTAGATGTGGTATGGTTCACATTGTGATCAAATCTCTGTAGCAATAAGCCAGGTGTAAATGCAATCCATTTAACTACAACACAATTGTGAGATAAAATCTGCCCCAAAATGTCATGCTGCCTCACCTTCTGACTGGCTGTTGTTAATAAAGTTATTTTGGATCAGAGCTGAGCTTGCCATAAAGCTACATAAAAAGAGTACCTTTACCTGCAACATGGACGGCAACGACCCAGGCAAAAACATGGATGAGCGCTTCCATCAAGCAAGGAGTAAACATGGACCTGCCTAATGAGATCCAATCACAATTCAAGTAAAATCAAGATAACAAAATCTGCTTTTTAATGCAATGTGTCAATATGAGTCACGAAATTGGATGTCATTATCTGATACTGAGTCAGCTTTTAGATGTCTTTAACGGTATGTTATGACTGAAGTGCTCTAGCCTAGACAAACATGGAGCTCCCAGGTTTGACGTCCGTTTTATCTGAATTTAATCACACTCACAACAAAGTGGGGTATCTTAATGAATCACAACACCACAGTGTGCTACAATGAGCCATATGAGAGCAGACATCTGCTCAGTTGTAAAGTTGGCAGACATCTTCATTAGCATCAGCCTCAACTAACCGGTGTAAGACAACACAATAATGAATAGATCCAGCTAAGGATATACACATCTCCACAGCTGATGATGGCCAAATCTGGTATACCACAGGAAGCTGAGGGTTCTGACATGCAGCCAGTCTGAAACAATGGGGAACCACTTTCATCAAACTCACAAAACACGCACAAACGCACACAGAGAGAGACACAAAGAGTCATACACACAAAGATCAAGGGTGTTATACTAAGATGATACAAGGTTATAGCTTTAAAATACTCTTTGTAGGGGATGTTTATGTTGTTCCTGTCCCCAGGAACCACTGTAACTACAATGCAGAAATGCATTGTAGTTATAGTGGTTGCATAAATGGGTCAGAAATGGTTTGCAGGCCAACTAAATAGAATGCTAGGATATCTAGGGAAGCATGGAAGGTCTGTAGTGTGATGCAGAGGCTTTCTATTTGGATCCTTGAATCCAACTGTGTCATCCACATTCAGTTTGCAATGTGAAGTCACCTAGTGAGACTTCCATTGTTGAGAGAAATCACACTGTTGAGAGGATAGTGGTGATGGAAACACAGCAGGAATTCAAAAATCATAGAGATAAAAAAAAANAAAAAAAAAAAAAAAACAGGAATGAATACAGCAGTCACATAGTTACAGACACAGCAGGCTGCCAGATAGCACTTTGGAAAATATCATCAGTCACTTCAATGTTCTCTCTGTCAGCTACTGTAAAGTTTTGCTAGTTGTGAGACTGGAAACACAGCAGTCGTGCAGCATATAAAGAAGAACATGAACGTTTCTTCTTATATGCCCACATATTCTGCATCAAAACATCTGCCATACACATACAGTGGCAAGGCAAAAGAAGTCATCTGATGCAAAAAATGGCAACAAAGCCACACAGTTCAGAAGCAGTTCAACTCTCTGGTGACTAAAAAAGAAAAGAGAAGTGTGGCTGAGGCCGAGGTATGCTGCTGGAGGGGGTAGTTTGTCACCACCTGCAGAGACAGACCGAAAAATGATGTTGTCACCTCTTAAATAGCGTTACCTTCAGGGAGAACCAACTGCAGGAGTTAGGATGATCCCAGCAGAGGGAAGATACTGTCTGGATCTTTGTTGTTTGAGTCCCTGAGGACAGCAAAGTGAAAGTGTACTGTTGCTTTTTCTAACACTATATGACAACATACATTAAAGTGTGTTGTGTGTATCAGGAGGAAGGTGGAACATTTTGAGAGACTGAGAGACAGACAGCCAGCCGAGCCAGAAGTTTTGTAAGCTGTTGACTGCACTTAGGACATCAGCCATATCAGCTTTGATTTAATGTGCGTAGCCTACTGATGATGTACAACCAAGGAGGATCAAACCCAGCCAGCATGTGAGCATATAAACTAGAGTACTGTGTGAGCAGCAGAAGTTTCTGAATGCTTATAGTGCCTGCAAAATGATGAAAATACACTTTCAACACAATCTGATTCCATTAAGCACAAGTCTTCAATCTGCATTTAAGACTTCATTCTGGTCTACCAGGCTGGTTTAAAAAGCATATCACTGGGTGTTTAGTTTTTAGTCAAAATTCAGCAAAACACTAGACAATGCATTATTTATCATATAGAAAAGCTTTATTCCTACATTTAATGTATTATGTATGTGTACTGCATATTAAATGCTCAGAATTGTGTAATTGCAGTACCTTTCCCTTGTAATCAAGCACTGTTTGCATCTGTCCTTTTGTATTTAAGAGTCCTAAGAAAACTCAATTACTTTAAAGGTGGCATATTCTGCTTTTGTTATTTTCATTATTGTGACAATACAATAATGAAATAGGTGCAATATGTGCTGGGCTTTGTCAAAATTGCAAAACTTAAGGTTTACACCAAAACGAAGCCAATATGACAATCCCATTGGTCTTACACTTTATTAGCAAACAGAAATGAGGAGATTTTATTTGTTACACTGAAATACTGTTATCCAGCTCATTTTCATGTATCCTGTATATAAATCCTGGTTGAGACAGTAGATGCAATTTAAGACGAACAGGGAAAAACATGTTTTAAGAGGCAATGCAGCTATGTTACAGCTTAAATGTGAGTATTATATTTTGGAGGTAATAGCACTGGAAATATTTAAGATATAGCTTTGTTGTAACTGTGGCTCATTTGTTGTTTCTGCATATTGCTTTGCATGCCCAGAGCAAAGTGGAACTCTGTGCCATCTTCCAATTTACTGGATAATAAAAAAGAAATATGCAAACATTTCAGATACTGAAAGAAATACCGGGTTATCTCTATTTGTCCTATAACTGTTGATTATCTCAGAACTACAACACATCCAAATGCAGGTTTTTTTTGTTTTGTTTTGTTTTGTTTTTTTTGGGGGGGGTNGGGGTCATTCTACTGTGGCCCCAGATCATTTCCCCCCTCACCCACCTTTGCAGCTACAATATGACCCGCAATTACAAAACATATTCCAGTTATTGTGGACAGTGTTTTGATTAGTGTGGGTGTTTATTAGTTGTTACATCAATGCTTTTAGACTAAAGTTGAATTTGATTGACACATATTCTTTCCTCAAGAACAGTGCTGGGTATCATTCACAACATTTTGATGCTGGTTCTTCTCTTTAAAGTGCAGAAAATGATCACTTCTAAGCATAAAATCCAATTATTCAAAAGGGAAATTACATGCAGCATTTACTCAAATACTAATTGTTTATAGTTTCATGATGACTTCGGCATTAAAACTATTCAAACAGCATTTTGACCCTAACAATAAATTCTTAAATTAAACTCATACTATTGTCTTGTTGGCCAACAGGCCTACAGAATCATTTTACAAAAAATCCAAACTGAGCAACTACAGGAATAAAATATAGCAATTATGTAACTGATTGATAAAGCTAGTATTGGTTTTTAAATTAATACGCTTTTATAAATCTGTATGATGGTGCACTTGCTCCATGTATGACACATGACATGACTCCCAAAACAGGAAAACACAGAGTTTTCATGATTCATTATCTCCTCTCACCAACCAGAAAAGCCCACAGAGTATGACCCTGACCACTGAGGCATATCTGGAGGACAGCGAGCAGCACGGCAGCGGCACTGGGCCAGAGAAGGTGACGCATGTGTGAGCGCCTGAGTGCGTCAGGCTCTGGCTGACAGCATCACGACTCAGCAGTGTCCTGGATGGATGGAGGTGTTAGAATGGAGGAAGTAGGGGAAAAAATAATGTGTGTGTGTGTGTGTGTGTGCACGTAACAGAAAGATAAGAGTGAGATGCCCTCGCGCCTACGCTGCCGCCCGATGCTGAAAAACGCTGTGTCGCAGCACTGAGTGGGTGGACCATTAAAAAAAGCGTTAGTGAGTAAAAGAAGAACTCTGGTGGAAAAAAAAAAAAAAANTGGAAAAAAAAAAAAAAAGAGGCCAAATCAAGCATCTTCAGTCTGTCACTAGAGTTACATCACAGAGCGGAGAAGTGAATAGCATACAGCAAAAATAACTAAACGGAAGTGGAAGTGCTAAAGTGATTATGCTTTGGCTGACTCAAGACAGACAGTGAAAATGAGCTGAAAAATAACAGCTGGTATGGCTTTGGTGCTTTAGTTTTCAATCCATTTTTAATCCTAGACAATCACACACAGAGGAATGACTAAAACATGAAAGACATCCCATCTGCATCACCTCTGTCCTCATCCACTTTTTCTCTTTTGTTTAATTTTCATCTTCTCTTCACACATTTACACACTGAGTCATACATTTTAAGTAAACATTTTTGGGCCTCATATTTGGCAAAAGCAGTGTTGCCAAACCAGCTGTTTAGGAAATTTGATTATTTTTTTGTTTGGTTTATGGCCTTGATTTGATTGATCTGCAGATCCTGAGAGCAGCATCGCTTCTGGTTCCCTTTGACCTCTGGCTGTCTACTGCGGGAGTAGGGGTGTGTGACTCCTGCTAAAGGTGCAGATGCCTCTTGCTGCATTAGTGGAGGGTGTTTAATGAGAACAGGTATGGATCCTGATAAATGCACGCAAGGCAGGCTGAGGGGACGAGCTCCCACAGCAGTCAGCGCTTGTTCATTACAGCAGAGAAAATTTATGCCTTTCAAATTAATGCTTCACTGAATGACAGTTTAGCTATTACCACACAGCAGCTTAAAGAGGAATAATACTGAATTTGAGCATTAAAATACCTTTTTGCTATTGCTAAGGAGCTCTCAGTAAAGTGGGGATTTGTAAGCTTCACAATTAAAGCGGAATAGTTTGTAGCTCATCTTAAGCTCACTTTTGTGAGTTCCACTAAGGATGAACTAATTCTTAGAAGATTAGGTGTATCAAAATGTATATTCAAGGAGTTTAGAAGTATTTTTGCTTCAAAATTAACAGCTGTGCTTTATAACAGCCTTATTTAAGATGCAAACTGAAGAAAACAATTTCCACAACATTCTATTCGTAACTCTGCAAATATCATTTGCTGCAAAATTATGCATTTTTTTCTGCAGCAAGGGACAAAAATTACTATTTCATTTACCTCTGCCTTTCACAAACAAGAAAATGAGATTTTAACAACCTGATGGATAGTGTAATGGAATGTCTCAACTCAGATGAAGATGGGGTGTCTCAGAAGCACAACATATTGAAATAAATGGGGTGCCTGACTTTGGTTAGAGCTCAGTTTGGGCAATGAAAGTCAGAAGAAACTCACAAGGCATGCACATATTCACTGTCACACACCATCCCGTAGATTATTACATCTGCCAAGTTATGTTTTCAACCAATCTGTTGGTTTATTTGTCAGCAGGACTATTCAAAAAGCTCTGAATGAATTTTGGTCAAATTTGGTGGGTGCTGGTGGTGGTGGGGGTGGNGGTGGATCCAGGATCTTAGACTTCAATGATTAGATGATTTCTTAATGCATAAAAGGGCATTTTATTGATATTTGTCTATTTTTTTAATCTATTAATTTATTCCAAACTAGCACACCTATCTCAATTTAAAACAAATGCAAAATATAGCATATTAATCCCATGATAGCCTATCAACAGGTGCAACTTGGTCCAGATCGGGATTAGAATATATCATATAAAAATCTTGTTTGGGTTGTTTGGCCCTGTGTGAGCTCTAAAGGTGCCCTTCTAGTTTTTGGATGCCACAGTTCAAGTCGTCCTTTCTCACAGATTCAGTAGAAAAATGGTATTTCCATGGACTGTCTGCAGATCACATAATTTATGTAATTTACTCTGCTGAATGGCTGTTGATGATGTTCGCTTTAAAGAGTAATAACTCTGTGAAATGAGTCGTGTTGTGATTGCAGTCCATCAGCTCAAAAAGCTTTGAAAAGAAAGAGTGCAGAGATGTCTGTTAGAAACAAGCAAAACATAAGACACAAAATCCCATTTAAGGGATAGAAGCAATTCCCAACAACATAATGCAAACATTCTTTTATTTATTTATTGCTAAATTTAATGCTTGGTACAATTTTAATTCAATCAAAGCCAGACAGCGCCTCCCCTTGAGTAATATTAAATATATGCCAAACAAACAACACATCACAAAAATCCCAGATGTCCAAAATAGCCGTGAGCACAAAAACATGACCAGAAAGAGGGTGTTTGATGTTGGATCGCAAAAGGCCAGAAGCAGAGGAGCGAAGTGTCATTTTGTTTTCTTTCTTCTTCCTCATTCCAATCTAAGTGCAGTGTTTTAAGATGCAGGGCTGACAATTAGAAGAGTAGGACAGGAAGATGGAGAATCAGACGGGGGGAGTAAAAGAGAGCATGAGCACGTTGTGGCCATTGTGGGGAGAGGGAGAGGGGAAGAGAGAGAGAGAGAGAGAGAGAGAGAGAGAGAATGAGGGAGATTGTCCTTGCTACCATACCCTTTTTTCATTCTTATTCTCTGCTTGACCACAGCTACACAATAATTCAGTCTATCCTCAGTGTCATTATGGCAATAGGGGAGAAAAAAAAATAACGACACACAAGGTACACACACACACACACACACACACACCCACCATCTCCATTGCAATGGAGATAGTCCTACAACTGCAAACAAGCAGCGTTGAATAATGAAATACACATTAAATATAAAAGAGACTGGGGGATTCTAGCCTGCAATGCTACAACAGACAGCAACACATGGTGAGGAGAAAGTAGGCTACTGTAAGAGGCTGGATGTCCTTTATCATCATCATGACAGCTATTCCCCACAATACTGTGGTCTACGTTAACTATATTTAGAATACAATGTGTTAAAATGTGCACTCATGTTTGTCCTAACCTAATCTGCTGCCAGATCATTCATTTTCCAATTTTATATTTCTTACACAAAACATTGCATTTTTCAAGATGGAAGGTCTAAAGCAGTCCAGTCAAATGTAGGTAGAAAGTATTTTGAATATAGAATTTCCTCAAAAAAAGTGATTTGCCAAATACAAAAAACACATCACAAGCTCAATATGATATGAGATATGGATCAGTGTGTGTGTATGTGTGTGTGTGATCCTTCAGTTTAGGGCGTTGTTTGTTGCGCTCCTAAACTAGTTTATTCAATTAGCACTAAACTGATGAGAAAATCTGCGAAATTTTAAAAGGACTTCAATGAATTTTAACTTCATACAATTTCTTTTACAAATAAAATGTGAATGACACTAATTACAATCCATTTGTTAATATTGCATTTGCTATTATATCATCATTAGCTGTCATCATTAGCCAGGATGATTTTGCAAGCAGCATGTGGCCAATTTTTTTCTGTCCATCAGGCTGGATAACAAGGAGGACATGCAGGGTGGAAACAGTATGTAAAGGTGGACAGGAAAGACAGATGGTAAACAGGTATGGTCCCACCCCTATCTTATTCCCTGCCTGGTTCGAGGAGAGTGAGGTTGCACCAGTAATTTGCATATACGTGTGTGTATGTGTGCACGTGCATGCTTGCATGTTGCAGAATCACCAGACCTGTCCAACCAGATAAACGTGTCTGGAAGCCTGATCATTTCTGCACCTTCCAGAGGGCGTCAGCAGCCATTGGGAGCAGCAAACATGGCTGCTGCAGACTGGAGATGAAGGGTGGATCCGCACCAGACAGTCAGACAGACACGTACAGACTTCAAACCCAGAAATGCAGGCACACACACACACACACACATACACACACACATCTAACATGGGTTAGTCCATGTTTGTGCTCCTTCCATTTACAGGTCTGGTGAGAAGAAGCTGCTTATCACTAATTCATTGTTGTGTTTTGCTGCCTTTGTCATGCAGAGCGAAGCAGCATAATATCCCTCAGTATGCATGACTTGCAAGGGCACTTCCTGCTATTCAAAGGCACACAGCGTTGAGCAGCAATAATGAGCCCCATCCACATCAAGGGGCACAATGAAAGCCCAGTTTCCCGACTGGCAAAAACAACAGGATGCTGCTGCAGAGGAGGGGTTGATAAGGCCTGCATGGCATCAAAAATTTAAAAGGAGCCACCTCTATATTATTTTACATTTCTCATGGTCAAATGAACAATTCAGCAGGCTGATTAAAAGTCTGAGTGCATGTCAGTGTTAGTATGCAGTAAAGGAAACTGATAAATGTAAGATGATGAATAGATGGGAGATGGAGAGAAACAATTTTAAATGGATGGCGAGTCATTGAGAGGAGGTAAGGGTGGAGGGAGGACTAAGGATGGAAAAAGGGTAGCACTTGTGATGAGAATAAATGGATGATGAATGGGTGAAAAGAGGGGGACTTGACAAAAAAAGGGCCAAATGAGGGGAGGTAAAAGGAGGAGAAGAAAGGAGTAAGATGAATGTACAAAGAAGATGAAGCAACTGTGATGAAATTGTTGGTCAGTATATAATAGGAATTCATGAGAAGAGATTAAAGATGAGAAACAGAAGCAGTTACAATGAATGGAGAACAAAAAAATGAAGAGGGAAATGAATTCATGGAGGGAGAACCTGAAAGGAGCGAGGTGGACATGTTTGGTGTACAAGAATAGATGGATAAATGGTGAGAGTGGGACTTGAGAAAAAGGAGGAGGATGAGAATTGGGAGGAAGAGGGGGAATGGAGTGGTGAAGACTCATTAGCCCACGCAGGGCTGGTACATTAAGCCTTCCCTGCTCTGCTGTTTTATCTCTCCCTCTCTCACTCTCCTTTTGTTCTCCAAAAATATCTGAGTGGGTGGGATGGAGAGAAAAGGGAGGAGGAGAGGGGGAGAGAGAGAGAGAGAGAGAGAGAGAGAGAGAGGCAGCAAGGGGGTGGCAGAGTGAGCAAATAAGTAGAAGAGAATAAGAAAGGGATGACAGAGTGAGAGGAGAAACATAAATATTTCTTTTTTGATTCATGAGTTTCAACAGACATACCCCCCCAAAAAAAAAAGTACTTTTGTCTTACTTTGTTGAACAAATGTCTTAACAAGAAGGCACTCTGAGAGGACATACCTCCACCAAGGCCAACAAAATCCCACCATGCTAAATTTCACTGAAATAAACCCATTAGCATTGCTTTTATAAGCTAAAAAAATCTTCTATATCCTGGATGCACAATATGACACAGATCACCTCCAAAATTTAATAACTTTGACATTATCTGTCCCCCAAAATTTCATCCAAATCAGTCCATAACATTTTGAGATATTCTGCTAACAAACAAATGGTAACATCACCTTCTTGGTGGCTGTAACAAACGGCACTTTGTCTAAATAAATTCACTGTAACATTTGAAAAATTATTTAAATAGCTGATCCTAGAGTAAGACTCAAACTCATGCAATCAAAAAGTTTGCCAACCAAACACATACACCACAACACGATTTCATCAAAGCACCCAATTGAACAGATTTACTCCTTGAATCTACAAATTTATCCACAGTGAGTGATCTTCCACATAAACAACCTCGTGACAAGCTCCACTCTAGTTAGTTTCCTGTACTTCCATCCACAGTGAGAGTGGATTGTATGGGAGGTCAACTTTCTCCAGTCGGATGGTGAAGTAACAGGTGTAATACATGACAATCCAAAAATTTCAGCTGATTTGCAATTTAATGAATAATGTGGACTTTAGAACTATGCCAGGGATTGGCTCAGACATGGTGGGCTCTATCATGGCGCCTCCAGTTGTTATGGAGACAAATTTTCCCCTGATTTAACTCACCTGATTCCTCAAACATGAATTAATATCCTTGAAAGTATGGTCGAGCAACTTCGGAATTTTATCTAAAGCAGATTTTTCTGACCAATATTGTGATTGTGAATTAAATTGCAATATTTTCTCAAAATTACTTCAAACCTGGATTGGTGTCTAGTATCACACATCTACTGTGCATAACTGCATCCCTTAACCAGATAGGAGCCAAAAGTTTCATTTTTATACTTTGGAAAACTCATAAAATTAACATTAATTAATTACAGCTATTAAATCTGCCGATGGTTTTCACTTCAGTCAAATCTGTAATCAGTTAAAACTTTCACCTCTGAAAACTTAAGACACTGTTACCGAAGTGAGCCGTGATTAAAAAAACATGAAGTTTTTGCAGTTTGAAAATTGCACTTTCAAATCGCAGTTTCAATATTAAAATGATTAATCATTCAGTCCTTCTGCATTACAGACACAATTCAGGCAATATTCACAAAGTAAGATTCAATATTGAGTTCTGCTCCATTAAGGAGAGGGAGGTGGCAAAGAGAAAAGGTGAGGAGTAATTTTAGTTAATGATACACCGAGAATATAAAATCAAGGAGAGGGTGATGGAGATGAAAAAGAGAGAGAAGTGATGTGGTTTCTGAGAAACCTAATCAGTAAAAGCAAACAGAGATGCTTGGTGTTATGTACTAATGTGCTGAACAAATAAAGATAGATATTATATGAATAACACAGGGCATCACCATTAAGACACAGTTCATCTTCAGCTTCTGTCTCACACCCAATTTTCTCTTCTAATGGCCATATGACAAACACAAGACACTATCAAACAAACACAATCTTTCTCTTAATCTAGATTTATTCTCTATCTCTCTAACACAGTCACACACACATATACACACACACGTCCATGGTTAAGGTGTGGCGGGTCACTGACAAGACATTGATTGCTATGAAAGACTAATACCTGGGTCAAGGTGACATCAACAACAGCAGCCGCAACACGGCAAATAAATCAGCGCAAGTGAGAAGATTTGACACATGTTGCCGACAATCAAAATACACAGATGCTAAACGCTGCTCGTAAATCATGTACTTAAACCCTTCATCTTTGAAAAGTACACATTGAGACGCCTACAGATTTGCACAGATTTGACACAATGAAAATCCTGTGAAAGAACCAACAGCTTAATCTTGATGAATAGCAGCTCTGATCAAAGCCCATTTCTTTCATTACACCATATTCATAACATCCATATAATCCATCCATCCATCTGCCAACCCTCATTCATTCAGCTCACCTTTGTCAGTCGAGCAGTTCGTCTGCTCGGGCAATAAAAATCCTGCACCATAGTTAGGACGATCCTAAGCATAAGGAGGAGAGATGAGGACGGGAAAACAATGCAGGAAAAAGGCAAAGAGAAGAAGACAAAAGACAGAGGGAGGGAATAGAAAAGAAAAAAAGGGAGAGAGAGCGAAAGAATGACCCAGACAGGCAGAGAGCTCTCCACGGTGTGAGCAGCGAGGGAGGGCGAGTGCCAGGTGTAAGCACGCATACACTCACTGAGGAGCGCATGTACACATACACACACTCACACAGGCAGACAGGCAACTCTCTCTCTCTCTCTCTCTCATTTCTCTCCTCCTCCTCCACCTCCTTCCCCCCCCTCTCTGGCAGCAATAACTCTCTCTCATCCTCCTCCTCTCTCTCGTTCAGCCGGAGCAAAATTCCTTAACCCTTTAAAGGCTGGTAAACTTGAAGAGTGATTGCTCTTTCTGTCTCCAACTGTGCTTTCAATAAAGGACAGTTAAAGCATGAACCAGACCAGGAAACACACACTGTGTGTGAATCAAATAATCACTTTCTTTTTACCTGCATCTTTCAGTGATAGTGAATAGACAATGGAGACATGTCCAAGAGCTTGCACTACACAGGTATGTTAAGCTCCAGCATATAATGTGTATTCTCCTGGGTCTATCTTCAATACATCATGTCTCAAATTGCCTACTTTATTCCATTTTAGTTTTACAGAGTGCAGTTTAACACATAATCTACCATATGAAAAAGGACTATAAGACAACATCTGAGCTGTAATATCACTGAGAAAAATTCCACCAAGGCTCGCCTCCCTCCCTATTAAAGACTTAAGAAGACATGCCTATGAAAATGGCTCTGTGTAGGGGACACAGAGAAGGGAATTCTGGGTAACTGTAGGTTGCGGAAGCTCACAGAGTTGCTGACATGCACTTACATGTCTCATGTATATACTGTCTGCATCAAACAGAGAAGGGAACCCTAATGCTGCAAATGTACCAACATGCTGGCTTTCCAAATTATAAAAAAATAGAACAGAAGGAAAGAATATTGGCCTGGCATCATCACACTTTATTATAGTGATAGAACTCCACATCTAACACAAGGTGCTAAATGCATTTTATCATGAAATTTTACATACACTAAACACTTTTTGCATTACTTTTTTTTTTTTAATTTGCTGCAATTTCATATCCCACATATATGAGAATATCTCTGCCCNACTTTTTTTTTTTTAATTTGCTGCAATTTCATATCCCACATATATGAGAATATCTCTGCCCTGCACCACCTGACATGATTTTTTGGATTTTGTTTTTCTGTACAAATTGGCAAATACAACACTGCCCCAAGAGCGCACAGAAACAATACATGAAAGTATATTGACACCTGTGCAAACATCTTTGCACACATGCTGCAGGTATGCAAATGCAGAATCAGATGTCAGACTACAGACATCAGGTGCACCATCAAACCAAGCAGTCAAAAATATATTTTTTACACAATGAGTTCTAGCTACACCTTTTCTTTGCATAAAAACTAAAGTAAATAAGGAGGGTAAAGTTCCTTTAAAGTTTTCACATAATGAGGAAATATGGTGCCAAATTGTGAGCCACAAGACACATGGAGGTCACAAGTGAAGTACTGGGACTGAACTAGTAACCCTCTATTCATTTAGTTCTTCCTCACCCAGTGACTGACGCCAGTAAAGAAACTTTTGTTGCTTCTGACAAAGCAGATCTCATTTAGATCTCATTTCCAAAACAACAGATATCCAAGTTAAGAACTAACAGAAAGTCCATATAGAAGGCTGCAATTGAATACAGGTGACATCAAACACAGTGCTGTTTTTAATGACCTCTTACCATCAGATAATCTTTACGAAAACAAATACAGACTTGAATAGCCTCACCGGTTACCATATGTTCTAAGCCTCTCACTTTCCACGACTATAAAATGCTGTCGTGTCAACATTATCTGATTAGTTGACGCCTAAGTAAGAACGCCATATTGAGGTCACAAAAGCACCAGGTGTTAAACATCACTAACACTTTTACACTTCAGCGATGAACACGTCCCTTAAATCATCATGTCAACGTGAACATTGAGCAGAGGCTTGACAGAGATCCAGCACAAAGTATCAGACAAAGAAATGCTAAAAATGTGCTCATATTACAGGGAGCCATCAGTGCACTGAGAAATAGGAGAAGAATCTTTTCTGGAGCTGTAAGTCTACTCTTTATACAGTCTTCCCTCTGCCCAGAGCCCTGCAATTCTACCTTTATGAAGCATATAATTTTCAGCTTTTCTGTGTCAGAGAGAGTGATTGAACTCTAGAGTCATTTTTGAGGCTGTAGGTAGTTAGTTGAAGTGCCTTAAAACATGTTTCTATAGGAGGCAGAATATTAGAAGCACCTCTTATTGTAATAAAATCCATCACAACACAGCAAAATACAGCTTTAAAAATGACGCTCGCTTCAAAGTGACCACATGATGACATTTCTGACATTTCTTTCCAGAGTCCCAATCAAAGCAAGGTGGCAGCTCTGAGGTGGCTCAAACTTTCACCCTTTCTTGTTTGTATTATGAAAACAGTACCATCAAAGTTTCAAAAAGCTGCTGCTTAAGTGAGTTTGGAGTTAAAGTTAAAGCTAGCTTACAGGTGATTATGACTCTACACATGTATACAGACTAAAATTGGCCTTTCAGAGCGAAATACCTCTGTAATTTAACAAAACAAAGGAGGAGTAGGCAAAATACAATGCCAGTTAAAGTTAAAGTCTCTGGATGAGAGTTAAGTGTAAAATTCACAAATTACTATGTCTGATCCTTAAAAGTCTCACTACTGTACAAAGGAACTTTACTCTGAAAAGCCAATTCTACTTTGCGTAGAGTGAGCAAATGGCTTTTTTGAAGTTTAACAATGATGCTTGCATGATATCAAGCATAAAGACCAAGGAGGAAGGCTGAAAGTTTGAGCTACTATGGAGTCTCCACTTGGAAGATTCTCGCAAAACAAACTTGCTCAAAACTTGCTATTACAATTGTTGTGACTCCTGAATACAGAAATCAGAAACATTTCCATCTAGAGCCCTGTTGATACTAAATCAACACCTCTCTGACTCCATCAAGCAAAACTAAACATTATAAGCTGCACAAAGATTGTATTTATTGCACTGGATTGTATTCGCATACCTACAACTGGCGGTTGAGAGTACAGCTCATTCGATGACATAAAAGAGAGGAAAAGATGGCCATGGAGGAATAACAGAAAAACATGCAGAGCAAGAGGTAGAGAAAGCAAAATGTACAGACTGAAACACAGTGAAGAGGAGAGAGAGTTCCCAGTATTGGCGTAGTGATCCAGAGTGTGGAGGAGAGGTTAGACCAACGTTTCTTTACCCACGCTTCATCCTGCCCACTCCCTACTGGTTCATGTTATAAATGAGCTGTATGAGAGACACAGTCAAGCCATGCACCCCTGTGTTGGTGTCTCCATTAAAATGTCACCATACCACACGGCAAACAGAATTACTCATATGACACTGTGAGAACGGCATTCAAACCACTTACAATGTCACTGTCAGAGGTTATGCATGACCTGGCTGTGGGCGATGTTAATGCTGATGGACCACATCTTACATAAACTGTTCCGACTTTAGACATGTGTCAGGCCTTTACAGATTTATGATGATGTTAATACTAGAAATGCTGAAGACTTTAGTTCAGCGTCATGATTCATTCTGTAACACACTAATATATAATACAGCAAAAAAAAAAAATCTAAATAAGGTGTACACTGGAATTTGTGTTATGATGGGTGATACAACAGCGNAAAAAAAAAAAAAACACGTACCACCTGAAAAGTTTTAAACAAAGTAGCATCCTTTTAAATTTAAATTTTTGCGTAGAATGCATAGAAATTTTAAAGGAACAGTTCAGCTGAAATCAATTTTCACCTACTAGAAAACTATATTCTGTTCAAAGAGAAGCACACCATAGTTTTTGGGAAATGGGGTCTTCTAGTGGTGAGGTCAGTTCAGAATATGCTTCTGGTAATAGAAAATAAAAGAAAAATTAAATAACAATATCTAAAGTTATTTAAAAAGTTCATAGCGTACATAGAATGTCATAAAAATATGATTTCTTTTTTAAATATTTAAATAACAAAAAGGGTTGGAAAAAGCTGTTGTACTATCTAATACCAAACATACCAAAAATAACCTTCAGTATCTGATACTAGGACTCTCAAAGGATCACAGAGAGGGTCTGAGGCTGCTACAGTCTTAAGCCTGAAGGACTCAAACTAGGTCAGCACGTAGAGGCTCAGGGGTGGCCAAGACAAGGATGGTATGTGGAACAAGTGGTGCTACTGAACCGTACTGATGGTCCCATAAGTGCCTCCCACACTCCATGAGATACGAAAGCGCCAAGCTGACACTCCAGTCACATCATCTCTCAGTCCCCCAGCCTTCTCGACAGAGCATCTGAATTGTCTTTGACCTTCAGCACACTTTTGCTTCCCTACAGCTTTGTTACCATAGTTACATGGTGATGAGGTCACAGGTGCCCACTGATAGGGTTGGCAGCTTCAGGGGCCCACCTGATTGACACCGATTATATTGTCTCTGATCCAACGTGAGTAACAACATCTCCTTTTCTTTGCTGTTCAGGGAAAGGAGAGATGAGGCCACAGGAAAGAAAGTGATGAGGTCTTCCTACTGAGATCCCTTCATGTTGACACTTATACAAGTGCAAGGCATTGATACAAACTCCCAACTGAGTTTTGTACAAGGCTTTATGAAAGATAACGAGCTTTCCAGAGAGAGAAGAGAAACATTTAAGAATATCGTCAATGGAAAGAGTCGAAATAAAGTGGCAAACGCAAGTTCATTCTGACAGATTCATAAACACTATCTTTCCATTTCTGTTGACAAAATGCATATTTACATAAGACAGCATGTTTTAGCTGGAACAGATTTTAGAGTACAGCTACATTACACCAGCAGACAGTATCTGTGCTGCAGAGTCTTTCTATCTCCACAGCATATGTGCACTTCAAAAATAAATATCAACAGCTGAGGAAAGAAAACTAAACACCATGTTGCAGAGAAGCTTCAGCAGGTTCTCCAGGCTGTTGTCCTTAGTAATCAAAGGTCAATGCTCCTCTCCACAGGTGTGTACCATATTGACTCACGGATACACTCTGCTCCGATAGCTGTACTTCATGTTTACACATCTTAATATTCACATTTAAACTGATTTTTATTAGACTGCATTTAAGAATTAGATGTACAAAGGTTACAAATGTGCAGTGCAAGATAACATGGAATATTTACTCTAAAATATTATTTCCCCACATATGCAAAAGTTGTTCAGTTCATACAGTGAAAGACACTTTTCATTGTAGTTTACAGTAAATGAGGTCCTCTAGTAATGAAGGTAGTTGACCACCAGCAAAATGAAGGGTTAAATATGGTATTCCTCTGCGAGGGCACTGTGTTCCTGCATCAAGAGCTAGTTCACCGAAATCCCTCCATTCATTTTTCCTGAGCTCATTAATACAGGACGGAAGGGGACATTCTGTGGAGCAGTAGGCGCCAATCTGTCACTCTGTGGAGATCAGCCAGAATCAGCTCATGTTAACCTGCTGCTGCTCCTCCTGAAGCCTCTTATATCAATCTTATAATATTGTACAAGGCTGACTGATTTCTTTCTGTGGAGTCACTGGATAATGCTCACTGGATATTCCACTACTAGCTTTATATGTATTTGTAAGTAGCAATATATATGTAAATTTGCAACATTTGCATTTGCATTTTTTCCCCACCACATTTGGATTTAAAATATGCAAACCACCCAACAGTAGAATGCCAATGTAAGACTCCAAACAACAAAATAATACAAGATAAATATACAAACATGGACAGATGTGTTCAAACATTTCACAAATATTTTGATTTACAGTGGTTCACTATCCAGATCTTTATATAACTGTTTTTTGTTTTGTTTTTTTATCAGAGAGTAATTATTCAAAGGAGGACCCAACATAACCTGTCAGTTTGTCCATAGAATGGAAGTTCCTTCCTCCACTGGCTAATAGCTTTTTAGGGCCTTTCCAAGCCATAGAAACTGTATATTTGGCTTGAATGGAAATTTATCTATTTGCTTTTGATAGTCCATATCAAAGATACCATCTATAAATGACTGAAAAAACTAACATTAACATAAACGACAAGAACAAAACAAGAGTACATGAATGCCAAAGAACACTTTTCTCAAAACAAAAATATAGCCATCCACCCATCCATCCATCCATCAAAAGAAAAATAATTCAGTTTTTTTTGACCAACATTCATACAAAACAAACAATCTGAAGACATCACCCTGGGCTCTGGGAACATGTGCTGGGTGTTTGTCACTATTTTTGATATTTTAGACACTAATCAAATGTCATTTGACTTGACTAAAAATACCTAGTACCCATAATTACAGCATGTTTGGCACTACATTAGGTCTAGCTGTTTTGTCACTTCTTGTGCCTTTACAGCTCAAAACCTGTTTGCTGATCTGCTGATCTCTAATTAGATTTCTGCACCACTGTGGAAAATGAGCCATCAATTAGAGTGCCATGATTAGGCGGACCAATTTGATTCCTGTCAGACACCTGCTGCCTGCAGTCTTGTCTTATTTACCGGAATGTTCCAGGAATGACTGAAGAAAAATGAGGAGGTCGTCATTAATGTCACACTTCTGGGGTACAGTGACACCAAATAGGGCATTTTACATTCTTCATTAAGAAATGAAAAGCTACAAAACAGATGAACAAGAAGAACAGGTCTGAAGTCTGATAAAAGTATGTTCTTAAATCTAGATCAAGATTCATCAAAATCAGTGAGTTTTACAAGCATCCTTCTCAGTGCCTCATGAAGATCTTTAAAGGAATTTTCTAGTATTTATTTTGAATAATAAAAAAGTGGTTATAAAACTGAGAGTAAAAATACCTTTTTTTGTACAAATCAGATAATAAAAATAGAAATTTCAGCATGAACACACATTTTAACTTTATTTTTAACAATTTTATCTTGTCTTGAAGAGCATGGATGCATAATTAATTAGTTTTCTCTTCACATTCTATTGGTTTCTATTATTTCTATTACAATGAAAAGAGCAGAAATCATTTTGGGTACATGGCAAAATAAAATCTGCATGAAAATTTTTTTCAACTGAATGGTTCCTTCTTAAAACATCTGGGTATTTTTTCAGTAAAGATCTAAAATAATTTCCTTTAACCAAGAGCACAACAAAGATGAAAGGCACCTGTGACAGCTAAAGCAAAATGTGGATGATCGTTATAGCTGTTATAAGTATGCATAGGTGGTAGTTGGCATCATGTCAGCAAAATGTTCACCATTAGGGCATAGCTTCCTTTTTTCAGTAAGTAAAAGGAATCTAAATTAATTAATCAGAAATTAATTTACATCCCTGGTGTGAGCATGTGTGCAGACGATGTCATGTTTGGTCCACTGCCAGGCTCATCTCACTCTTACCCCCCCCCNCCCAATTAGTCATGCAACAGCTCCTCATCCACACGCCCCTAACCTTCAACCACATTTCTCATTTCCCAATCAGCCAGCACCATAAACAGTAATTGAAATGTCAGACTGCTGACTTTCTTTCAAGTCTAAATCCACCTCATCACCTCATGATGCAAGGCGGTGGCAGTCAAAACTTCACCCAGAACACCAAGAAATAAAACAAAAGACTCCATTTTCCATTCACAAGGCAGTGAGTACGGCAAGTGAGTTCATGTCTCTGAGACGCAATGAATGTATCATCTGAGACCAGAGGGGACATTTTGCTTCTCATTCATATTTTGGCTGAGTGCTACCCAGTGGGTTTGCTTGTATACACCAAACTGCCACAGGCAACAGAAACTGGGGGCTGCTGTGACACAAAGATGGCTTGCATACACACACTGGTTGTCGTCTGATCTGTCTCTTAATGGGAAGATTCAGAACAAGATTCTGACATCTAAGAGCTGCTGTTGCAGCAACTGAAAAACATTTGTCTGAATTTCAGGGTGTGAGATTATATGTGTGAGCGTTCCCTTCAGATCCTGAATCGTGTCTGATTAAGCATCGTATGGCTGGACTGAGAAGAATGGTAGCGAGAACAGGCTGACTAACAACTGATAATGATAGCGTTTCAGGACACTACGAGCACGATGCAGTTCCCCTCCAGAGACAACACCCTGTTCTTCATTGGTGAGAGACAATTCAGTACAATTCAGTACAATTCAGCGTCATCACAATCAGAGCAGATTATCTGTGTTATTCAATTTAAAAAATGCCATTCACCTCTTCACTAACTTTAGCTCATATGACTTTGTCAGAGCAGTTAGACAGAGAAAGCTCTTTTTTTATATTTTGCTACAGAGATCAATACACACAATGATCACTGAAGGGAGATACCTGTAAGATATTTGAAAGATAATAGATAGAAATTAGTTCATCATGGCAAATCTGGCTTATTTCACATTCATTCAAAGTTTTCAGCAGTTTTCAGAGTGACAAGTCCTCCCACTGAGCCATGAGCTCCTCCCACAGGAGCAGGGACCAGTGGGTATTGTTCTCTAGCGCCCCCTGTCAGTTGTAAGCTGGTACTTATTGTCTTTGGGATGCAGTGACAGCAGTTTAGAAAAAATGATGTGTTTAAATAATGTTTAAAAGAGTTGGTGTGTGTGTGTGTGTCCTAGTTGGTTGGATACAGATGTTCCAGTGAAGGAGACAGATTGTAAGAGCAGCACTTGTCTGCTGAGAGGAGTGGATTCGCTGAAAAGTGACAGCAGCAAATATGAAAAGGCTGGAGGGTGATTCAGCCATGCACCACCTGCCTGCTCTCCTTTCCACTTCACACATAAATACACAAACAAACGAGCACATGCACACAAACATCCTGAAGAGACACAGGAAGATCTCTACCAGCACCAAGAAGGACTTCAAAATAAAAGTGAACTGTTGAAGCCCACTTGATATTAACTACCAGGGTTGAGTGACAAGTTGTTAGCCTATATTTATTAATATACAAATAAATAATAAAACATCAAAATATTAAAGAAAATAGCAATAAAAAACTAATACTGTTAACAAAACCACACATAATGCACAGTAGATAAATAAGGCATTTTATGAAAACGCCTGTGGGTCAAAAAGTGCATCATTTACCACAGTAAAGGGTGTTGTTAAACAAACATCCCAAACTATTGCTAATAATATTTTAAACATTGATTATTCGTAGCCATGTCATCCATTTTATATAGTGCAGATGAAGGGAGGAAGTGGTGACATCAAGGATGTTCACTATTCCATCTTTTGATGGCAAAATGCAGAACTCAAGATTTGAGATTAATTCATCAGCACAGGTCATGCAGGTTCCTGGAAAAAAGCCTTTCGAAGGTAAGTTTTCACACTGTAATAAAGAGGCTGTCTAGAAGAGGGAGTTAAGAGAGTCGAGGTTGTTGTCTGGAAACAATCAGAAACTTATTACATTCAAATAACAGCCATACAAAAATGAATACGCAGCTTTCTGAATTGTTGCTAATGGCTGGATTCTTTACTGCATCAAAGACTTGTTCCTTGAAGTAAGAGTCTGACTGACAGACATTGATTTATAGGAACAAAGAGTTCAATGTGTTTTTCCAAGAGCAAAGACCTCAGAAAAATACGGCTACTTCAGCTGAAGTTTTATTTTACTCATCTTTAGTCAAAGGGATGAACGGAATGTGAACTGTTGGTCTGTGAACCAATGCATACGTCAATTGTAAATCAATACACAAACGGTTCTGACTGATGACTGCAGTCTGCAACGATCTGCTGCGCTGCTGAATGCTGACCAGCACTTGTCAAGTCAGTTATGGCAGATAAGTGTAGATACTAGTACCCGTCTACTGTGTTTATATATTAAAAAAATTGTGACAGATAACTGCATATTTTGGACCAGGATCAGATAGATACTAATACATGGTACTAGACTTGGAGGGAGGAGGCAAGGAGGGTCCAATTTACAATATAAAATAATCACATTGAAGACTGAAAATGTATAAAACTAGTACCATGTATTTCAGATAATATTGAACAAATAAAAAAATGAAAATAAAAGTGATCACAACTTAAGTAATAAAAGATTATACAATTAATTTGTTTCTTTTATTCTCTTTGCAGGTTTATGGATCTCTAGTCTCTCTGGTCTGTTTTAGATTATGGGTGCACCCGAAGCTTCTGTAATCTAGCTCTGAATTTGGATTCAATTCAATAATGTAAAATACAAATATATTAATATCAATTTACACTGTATCTACAATTAAAATCAACAACTTACAACTGACTTATAACTGACATCAACTACAAAATCTCCAGTTACTATTTATAGTAACTTAATTCCACCATTACTGCAGTTTTTCAGTCATAGTCTGATTGAGGTTTGAATGGGGCAGTGCATGGAAGATGAAAACTGCTGTTCTCCTTGTGCAGTTTGGAGGTTTTTTCTTCTTATCCTAAAACTGTGGCAGAATGGAAAATATGGTTCAATACTCTGGCTCAGTCCTCAATCCATTATGGAGGTTCCTAACTGGGTAGGCTGCCCATCAAATTCAATGAAGTCAGCTCAAACAAAAATAAAAAAAACCTGACCAATCCCGGTGTTTCATGGGGTTTCACTCAACTGATTATAGCAAACGACCCTCTCTAGGACACCTGTATTAACAATCAGCAGTAGGTCCTCTCACTCTAATAGGTTCTCAGCGTCTGCTTGTCTGCATACACAAACTTAGCAGCGTAACACTGCTATGTAATCTGACTGGTTATTCATTTCCCACCTGTTAATTGTTTATGATCTGACAATCTGAATGGCTAATCATTTCACAGCTGTTAACACTATATGGTCTGGGTTACACATGCATTTTACAGAACACTTATGCTGCTCCATGCTGTGAGCAATCTATAATGCAGGTACAATACCAACCATGTTTCTACATGACAGGATTGGCATGATGACGTTGTTTACTATAATAAGCACCTGTCAGCTGCACCTCTTCATCTAACTTATTGCTCTCTTAAAACTGATCCACTAACAAAAAGAAAAAACAATGTTTTTGTTAGTTGGTCAGCATTTGGTCACTAAATATGGTGATTAAGGTAAAAGCTTCCTGCCGCTGCTTCACAGTAAAAGCCTTCCAGTGGTTCACAGCTCTACAGCTCTTAATAATGAAACAGCTGCAAGAAGTGTTGAGTGTGTATTACCAGCACAGGCAGTCCCTGAGTTACGAACGTCCAACTTCCGAACAATCTGTACTTACGAACCGACCGCCATAAAGCCTATTAAATTAAAAATTCGAGTTACATACAATATTTCGTAATCACGAATGCCGCACTACTTTGCGACGCACATCAAAACATTGCGCGACGTCAGCGGTTCAGCGGTATTATTATGTTTAAGATGTTTTAGTATATCTGGAAGTGTTTCTTATGCATAGAANGCGGTTCAGCGGTATTATTATGTTTAAGATGTTTTAGTATATCTGGAAGTGTTTCTTATGCATAGAACGGTAAAATATATACGCTAGATACACACCTTATGTAACTATTCCAACTTACGTACAAATCCGACTTATGAACAGCCGTGGGAATGGAACTTGTTCATAACCCAGGAACTGCCTGTGTATAACTACATTATAACTACATTTCCTGCTGCTTCACAGTAAAAGTCTTCCTGATTCACAGGTTTAAAGCTCTTACTGTGAAACAGCTGCTAGAAGTGCTGAATGTATATTGTCAGTTCATTAATGTTGTGAAAGGCTTCATTAAAGCTCAGAAAATGAGCTTGGATCAAAAGCAACAGATCAGAAGTTAAGGACAAGTAGATTAAATTGAAAAATGACAACGGTAACTCTTACAAGTAGTACAAAAAATACTAAAGGCTTAACATAATGTGTCATTAAAAATGGCTCCTTATCTCTACTTGAGCCAATCAGTTTATGATCATCACACATCAAACAATCAGGGGCCACTCATCCTCCATTGTGAATTTATCATGGAAAAACTGGTACTGGAAGGGAGCAGTTAACTTCAGTAGACTTCCTGCATGGTTCGTTTTAGATGAATTAACTATTCTAAGCGGAACTCAGGCTGTAAGGGGTCTTTTAGCGGTCACAGATTAAACCAAAATACATTTCATTTCCTGAGTTGTGAGCTCCTGCTTCTTCAAATGCTCCCATAGAGGCAGTAAACACATCCTGTGTGCTGACAGGCAGACGCGTCATTGTTTGTGGCTGGCATCAGAAGGCAGACTCACCACTGCTGCGACTCTTGCGGTTGGCTTTCCCCCCCGTCAGCAGCATCTTCAAGCTGTTCCTAAACATGGCTGCAGCAGATGCCCTGGACTAGACTACAGAAAAATCTGTTGAGGAAAAACAAAGATAGTAAACATTAACATTTGTGACAGTACCTACAATATAGTGAACTGTTGTCTTAAGAGAGGAAACTGACTTACTTAACAGGATTCATTCATTAAACCTATTTTCAGGGATACCAGTGTAATACAATAAATATAGATTGTCAGGAAAGGAGACTCAAAACACTTCAATGAATGGTAGCTGTGTGTGAAATATTGAAATACTGAACTGAGTTAAATGTCAAACATGCGCTGAATTTTATCCTGCATTTGTCAACTGATTTTTTTTTTTTATACACAGCATGGTGACTTCTCAGTCACCAGCCCACTATTTGTGGGAGAAAGAGAGAGAGAGAGAGAGATTCAAACTGCTTAAACCGGGTATTTTTGGGGGTATAGTTTAAAAAAAAATTAAATTGTCAATACCAATACCTGTTTTTCCAGTTATACTTTTGTCAAACCTGTTTTTAATAAACAAAGTCTTGAGTTTATATTCTACTTTCATAATTCTAATTTTATCAAAAAGAAAATAACATGCAGCATTTACTATGCTCAAATCTTTATTTTGAAACTGATGAGATTAAATCAGTTGTCAGATCTAGGTATTTTTCTATACTCTGTAGTATCAAATCGTTTCAGTTGGTTGCATTCCAATTTCAACAGCCAGCCTTGTTCTTTATATCAATGCATAGCCTACTTATCACAGGGGTATTTGATCAAGATTTAGATTATTTAACATGGACGCTGCTATTTTCACAGCTTTTCCTTTACACTTTATCCCTGTTTATTCTGGATTATGACAAATGGTAGAATGCTAAGAAGCGCATCAATGTAAACAAAATTCATACAGGGATTTTGCTATCAACAGACTGTAAGCTATGAACAGACAGGGATAAAAACTGTCTTGTTTATATTTCCTTTAGACTCAGTCAGTCTGTAGTTTACTCAATTGAAAAGGATAAAATCACATAAAATGATGCACAAAGAATAATTTAATTCAGGGTATTATGTATTGACTTGTTTAAACTGTATTGTTTTAGAATTGGTATTGAATAAAAAAAATACTGTGTCCTACTCTCAGAAAGAAAAAAAAAAAAAAAAAAAAAAATTCCCAACCCCATCTGATCACCTAAATAGCTTCTTATATGTTATGTGTTAGAAATTCAAGGCTAAGATCAGGATTTTGGAGATTAATAACATTACCTAATATGGAGAAAGAGGGACAGAAGTTTAGGGCAGATAATGCAAAGGATGTGCTGTACTGAAAGACTATAGATAGTGAAAACTGAAGCTTCAATATGATAAGAAGGAATTGAAATTCAAATGGTTAGGATCCCATTAAAATCCCAAGACTGATTTTTCATCTTTCCCCAAATGCAGGCACACATATCAGTGCTATGAAGCTTGGGTGTAAAAAGCGCGGTAGCAGATGTTGTCCATTAGATGCAGTGTGACTCAGCAAAGCCCCACAGACAGACGCCAGCTGAGGTGGCTGCTCTGGACCCAAACAAAAGCAACCTCAAAGCGGAGGACATGGAAAAGTTCTCAAAAGGTTTCCTACCCCCAATCCAGCTTAACTGACATTTTGACCTTGAGAAGGGGTCTAAAAGGCTTCTAGGATCATAATACCCTAAATCTACTGAGGCAATGGCAGTGAAATGGGAGTCATTCAACATGTCTGTGGCATTATTTTAATTTTAGCATTATTGTTTTATTTAGAAATTGCATTTTGTTGTACTTTTGAGATCTCTGGAAGAATAATCAGATAACTGGCATGATTAGCAACAGACCTAGATTATATGATTGCAAATCGATTTACTCAAACATGTAAACAATCCGGTCTCGTAATCTGCATCAGCAATCTGTGCATGCAATTCCTCACCTGAATTGCTTTCCCTTGTAAACTGATTCCCCCTTTTTGTCCGCTCATCTTTCCATTCTCCCTGTCTTTCTTGCCCTCATTCTTTCCATTTTCTTCCCTTTTAAATCTTGTCCTTTGTTTCTTCTTTTGTTCCTTACTTTCTTCCTTTATTGTTTATTTTCTTCCTTATATTTTAGGGATCTAATGGATTCATTAGTTTAGGAGAATTCAAAGTGAAAACACATATTTTTTTATCATGGTAGGATGCTGATGTCCCCTGAGCCATCTTACTATGAATAACTCTCTTTCTTGCCATTGACTGGCTGGCTGGAGAATCGTTTGCTGGATATCAGTGACAGTGACAGATGATCCTGATGTCTGATAGGGTTGTGCATCTAATAACACATATGAGAGGTAACCATTCCTTTCTGCAGTCAATAACAGTGTCAGTGCCATCACAGGCAAAGGCCCAGTCCAAGGCCAATGAAAATGAGGATTCTGATGTATTTACTGTTTTATCTGTTGATATAAATCCAGATCTACCAATTTGGACTAGTAATTTCAATAAACACAAAACCCTTCTCACCTGCTCTGAATTTAGAGGAACGTTGACAATAAATATGAATATTCCTGACCTTAGTTGCCAAGCAGTGAAGTACAGTATCACCTAGACATTGTGACAATGAGGAGAGGCTAACATATTCGCTCTCTCTGTTAGGTTTGCAACTACCCCTTGGGAGAATAAAGGGAAACATAAGATGATTCCATTATGGGGTAAGTCGAGCCTCCACCAGCAGTCTATTATAAATCTGTTATCAGCATTCGACGTTATTGTCTTGGCATGGCAACTGAGCCGAGGCAGTGGGTGCACACTCCAAATCCCGACCGGCACTGTGCCAGATGGTGCTGGATGGGCAGGGTTTCCACTCCATTTAAAGCCAACACATGAAACGGCATATGTTTCATGTGTTGTTCAAACCTGAATCAACAGCTTTTGCAGCAAGAAAACAAAATGCCACATGTGTCAATATAGTAAATTATAAAAGACTGGAAAACACCGATCTTTTACATGACATGTAATGGCTGAATGGAAAATTTGTTCTTGTAGTGTCTTTGTCAGCACTGGTAATTGCACATGAGCAATGATAGCTGGTTGAGTACACCCTAACAGACAGAAGTTTAATGTATGTATTCTGTTGTCTGAAACTATTTGCTTGCTGCTAGTAAAAATTGTACAGCTTTTCCTCAACAAAAACCACTATCACTGCTGAAATCATACTATCTGCTACAGCTTGATTATTACCTGACAGAGATCGTAACACATTCATTATGGTACAATGACACAATTGATTGATGAGATAACAGAGACAGAACAACAGTAGGTGAAAAGAAGTATTTATCTCTGAAACGATGGTGTTACTTTACAGTAGCTCTGAAGTGAACGTGACATGGATGACTCAGTATGTAGCAGAATATGAGATGACTTGGTTTTTATGAAGCACAGCTTATTTATACAGACCCTCAAAACTGTTTCTGCAAATAAAAAAAAAAATGCAAGCAGCAACTTCACCCATCTCCAGTCTGTTTGTATAATATAGTTAACAAACATCATAAAGAAAGACCTTAGTATATTTACATACTTTTCAACACCATTGATTTAGCATTGGTGTATAAAAAGAAAAGAGGCGTTTTGTCTCGTACAATCTGTACAAACACTTCCGTCTGCCCACTGTCTGAAATTCTGTCATTGGTATGAATCATGCACCTCCTTTGACAAGTTGTAGACAATGCTAAGACAGTGCAAGGTGGAAATGGGTCAGCTCCATTGGCATGCATGTTCATCCCCTGAGGTACAGCCATGAATGTGGATGAACGTCTATGGAAATTCTGATGTATCCGTGTAACTCATCATAATTTCAGCTCAGTGGAAATATGAGCAGTGAGCAGAATATCATGTCTGGTCTATAGGACAAAGGCATTCTCTTATAATACTAAATCAAAATCTAAAAAGCTACATCTCAGTAAGCACATGCTTTAGTTTAATGTCAGTTTTTCATAGTGCTGCTTCACAGTCTAGCCCAACAAGTCTGTCTACATATGCATTAAAGTTGGGCTAACAGGCAAAGCTATAGTAGTTTACTAACCGACAGAGCAGAAAATAGGGAGAAAAGGCAAGCAATGTTTGAAATCTTAGAGAACAGGATACTGAGTAGGCATGTAAGTGCACACATGCACACATATACAGACTTGCAGGTTACTAAAGTGAGACACATACGCACACAAAAATGTACCAAAGCACACGCATACACACTAAAGCAATGTTTCATCTGAGGATGTATAAGCATGCACATCTCTCATTCCCACTCTTCTGACCCTGTGTACCAGCTTTGTATGAAGGGAAGCCAAGAAGCAGCATGCTTTCACAGATAATGTGCGTAAGCGGATGCAGCCCATCTCAGGCTCTTCCACAGGCTCAGCCATAATGCTCCTCCACTGTGTAAAATCCACTTAAAGGCACATTCAGTAGCATGATGAGGTGCTTTGATCTGTTCTGGTCACCCAAAAGCAGCACACATCTTTGTTGAGATGAAACATCAAAATAAACAGAGCTTGATTTACCTTTAAGCAGATCTCACAAAAGCAGAATTAATAGTCTACAAAATAGGTCTTACATCTACTTTTTGAGCCACACAGTAAAACTGATCAGTCAATATTTTCACCATGAAATCTTGGCAAACTGTTTTCTTTTTTTTTTTTAGTGTTTTTAATCATCTGTTGTTGAATTGCTATTATTTTCAGAATAAAAAATATTTAATTATTCAATTAATTTATTTTCTCATAAATCATTCAACCTTACTAGACTGTGTAAGAGGCATCAAACTGGGCACTGCATTATAAGCTCTTGTCACGTCGCTCAAAGCCTTTTTTTGAAGAATTGCTTCATTATTGCATATTGTTTGAGAAAACAGAGTTATAATTCTTAGAGGATTATAGTCTGCTCATACTTAAATTTCAACTCAAATTTCTCTATTACAACCATCATGCAGAAAGGCTACGACCCATCTTAGATTTTAAATATGAAAGAATTTCAGCTAGCAGAAGAGGTAAGGATGCCCACCCATCCACCCAATTCCTTCATCCCCTTCTGAGTCTAAGCCTGGACCAAGCACCACTGTGACCCTCCATTAATTACAAAGCTTATTTACAATCAATAAAGTCTCCTTTAATGGGACTGGTGATGGCAAAGGCCAACATGGCGGGGCATCCAATAGGATTAATCTCATGTTTCTCTGACCTCCAAAATTAAAACTCATCTGAGCGGAAGCCACAGAGACACAATCATAGAATTAGTGAGAACGTACATTTCCCATGGGAGTGCTCTTACTGTGATTACCTATAACACAGATGCTACAGCAGTCAGAAAGCAGAAGGAGGGTTTCATGTGAGATAGAGGGAAAATATACTTTTTAAAATGTCCAACAGGGCTATAACTAACTATCAATAAAATGAAATCTTTCAGGGGTAAATGACTGAAATTGTGATGGGAATACTAAAATCACATTTCTCCTAAAAGACATAATGGAAATCTGTCATAGCATTAAGTATCAACAGTTTAAGACTGACAAATCTACATTGCCCTGAGGAACAGGCGTTCTTGGTGCAATTACAGTAGGATCTGGACGTCTGACTGACAAACATAAATGTGGAAACCTAATCAAGTAAGAACAGTGGCAGAAAAAGCATTGTTTCAGAATGTTTAAACAGCAGTGTAATTGTAGCTGAGTCATCCATAATACATCGATTTTCAGCAGCACTTGTTTCTATTCACCGGGGCAGACGGTCCTGCTCACTACAGCATTCTGCTGCAGAGCTACAGTACATGTCTCTTAAGCAGAGAAAATATTCATGCACATAAATTATGGGAAAGACAGGACATGGACTAGAAGCTGTCTCGGTCACAGCCTCCTCCCTCGTCTATCCCGCATTAGACACCCTGTGGCAGTCGACAGGGATAAATCACACTCCCAACTCCAGTTTGAGGATGGCCAGGGGAGCAGAGTTCCATAAATCACAGTGATATCAATAAAGGGAAGTGTCAGGGCCCGGCTCACAAGGTGAGAGGTGCACAGGGTGACGCTGAAACCACTTAAGATTGTTGGTAACAAAGTTTCAGTCAAGCCCTGCCATAGATTATTTATAAATCTAGATTAATACCTCTGCGCTCATTCCTTTGCTGAGGAAAATAGTGATATCTGTATCATTGTGCTCCACACAAGGGCACGATCAGTCACAGATCAGACAGTTTTGGCTCCGAGGAGGGCCGAGATTGCTGTCTCATAGTCCTCTGTCTTTTCAGTAGTTCTATGTGGAATATAAAATATGTTTTCAGCTACACTTACCTGGAGCAACAAAAGACTGTGCTCATTACCAATTAACCTATAAATCCTTTTCAATTAAGTGATTAATCATTTAATGTGCAAAATGTCAAATTGCCTATTTTGGCTGAATTTTTGACATCTTACTGCCAGCTATATGTAAGAAAGACATCTGTTGGAAATTGTGGAACATCTTAAAGCAGCAGCAGTGAATTCTGTAATTGCTGATCTTACATCTACACACGAGTTCTATTCTTGATCAAGCGTGAGAACACCTGCAGTGACCTGAACACCCAAGAGTTCAACCCTAAAGAGCAAACAGAACATTTGGCACGTGTCAGGTTCCCAAAAATATGTGAAATTGACACATTCATTCCATTTGACCATTCTGTTCATTCCAATTCTTTACTTGGCTAATCCTGCTTATCTGACTTTTCAACCTAATGTTACCAAGCTTGAACTTAGAATGTGTTTAGCTATGTATTTCTTTTTTGCCATGTTGTGTTAGTGTAAAGACTTGCTGCTCAAGCAGTCAAGCTTAATGTGGTTCTTCAGCAACACACCAACACAGCCCACATACAGCCGAGTGAATTATTATGTGTTTGGTTGTGTCATCTCCCTGTGGGGAAACAAAAGTCCTTCTACATGGGCCAACTGGCATGCAGTTTCATTACCAAATCTATGCCTAGTTTAAACTAGCTTAGACCTCTTTCGCCCCCTCACATTCAAATTTATTCAAAGGAACAAACTAGAACAACTTGTCAACCTTTATCACAGCCAAAGAGAGCTAAATGAAAGAGAACATTATTCATTGCCTTTTATTTTCCCCTGTTTGTTTTAGACAACGTCTGGAAAAGACCAATGGCATGAAATACTGTGAACCATGCAGGCAGGTGTAGAACATTCCCTTAGCCTGTCTGAGGAGGGCAATAAATCATCTTAATGTAAAAGAACCTATTTATTTTCTCAGACCTACACAACTACAGTGTTTGAAAGTTCAGTCGCAGTCTCATTCCATTTCTTTGTCATCATCTCTTCAAGAGTGGACTTGAAAAATGAATGGGTGCAGAGGAAGGGGTTTGTCGTTGATTAATGAAAAAGCATTTCCCTCTGAGACATCAAAATGACAACGGCTGCAGGGCTTGGATTTTAATATATTGTGAATGTGTGATATTAGTGCTCGCTTACTCTTGTTTGGATGCTGCTGTGAATAATAATTACAGAACTTGTGTGGATGAGCCGCAGTTGTGTGTTATAACCTCACAACTTACCACAGAGCAAAGAGGGAAGGAGATCCTGGAAGGGAATTAAGCCACTCTGCATCTTCATAAGTAAGATGCTGAAGTTGTGGAACTATTTTACTGACCTATTATTAACTCTCACTATTAATCCTACAAGATTCACATACAGTGAACATTCTTAGGTTTCCAGTTCTTAAACAAATGAGTCTAGGTAAGATGATGTCAATGTCAAACACTATGTTAATGTTCTATTTCACACAGAAAATGATGATTAAGTGATACTGTTAGATTTATCCTGCCGACTGCTGCTACCAATCCTCCTTCAACTCCTCTTCTTCATCCTGCCTCTTCATATAAGACCTCACTGCTACACCTACTGGCCATTTAGTAGCACTGCTACAGTGTCTGCATTGATACACTGAGCAGAGATGCCAGGAGTTAAATGAATGAAATGATAAATCTAAATGTAATCTAAATCATAGCCCTTCATCAACGTTGCTGACTTATGACACTGATATGTCCATCAACTAGTTCATAGAATACACTGAACTTTGTTTTGCATAAATCCTCCCAGAGGCTCTCATTTGTATGCCTCTTGCAGCATGTCCCCCTTCAAATAAATGAGCAAGAGCTTTAGGAAGAAGAATGGCTCAATGTTTGACAGGCAGCTTAAAGGTGCAAATAGAGTCATGACATGAGGAGGGAAGGTCATTCTACAGAAGGCCACTAACAGCAGGTAATCAACATTGGCAGAAGTGCACATTTGCATTGAGATGAAGACATTTATAATCAGTCGATGACTCTTGTCTGGCCTGGCACTGAAATTAAATTCTTAGTAGACAGAGATCTTGTACCATCTCCTGTTCCCCTCTGGTCCTCATTTGCCTATTAATGGTAGCTTATTTGCGTCAGACTTATTTTAGCGTGCTGTGAGTAGCGTGTGATATATGCAGTCAGTCTTAGATATTGTTTACTTTTTCATCACACTCCATCAGACAACAAGGGTCAAAAAATGATGATCAGTATGAAGAATGATAGTGTCGTGCTAAAAGGCTTCTAAGAATAACTAAATCGAAGCATAACATGGCCATCATAACTCCTCATAATATCCTCACATCTTGTCTGGGTACAGCTGTCACATGAATCCATATTGCTAGACTGAATGATGTTTCACACAGAATTGTAACTGTCACTCATTCCTCTGTGCTGTCAGCTGTGGCTCTGACATCCAACAGACAATACTGAAAATAGCTTGATCTGGCAACTTCATTGCAAGCTACCGTGAGCTTCATGTCCATGCAAACTCATAATCTTAAAATGCTTGACCACATGTCACTTCAGTCAGATGCCTGTGCAGGATCTGTAGTAACTTTACATATCTAACAGCGGAAGTCAGTCAGGACAAAGGTTAGTCATGATGGAGGCGACAGTGAAATTTTCAGGAAAGGAACGAAGCTATTTAAATGTTACCTTTCCAGCTAGATATTCAATTTCCCACTGACTGCTCTGTAAGACAACAGAACCAGAAATAGTTCCCTTTGACTGTCAGGTGAAGGTGAACGAAACATGAGGGTGCGTGTCCGATTCCTTCTCACTGAGACGCTCCAAAAGGTTACACAATGATATGCTCTATTTATGACATCTACAGATAGCACCCAGGGATGTCGACTACCCCAGAAAGAGTCCAATGTCCCAGCACACCCTAAAAGTGTGGATGGAGAGTCATCAGACATTCAGGAGGTGGGTTTGGTTGCAACACTGCAGGACAAAAANAAAAAAAAAAAAAAAAAAAAAAAAAAAAAAAAAAAAAAAAAAAAAAAAAAAAAAACAGCACAGATCAATGAAGAATCTACCAAATGGCAGGAAAGAGAGAGAGAAAGAGGCAGAATTTAGGTGGGTGAAAAGCATATTAATAATGACTTTTGGTACCAACCAAATGAGTTTCTCCCAAAAATGGGCCTCAAGGCACTTGACTAAGACAGGAAAACAGGTCCAAGTCTTCAAAAATGATAGCTGTCAGTGGTTTGGTTTTGAAGTATGTGTGGGGAAATAAGTATGCGAATTACACTGGCATAGATAAAAAAAACAAAACACAAAAACTGAACTTTGTTGAAGGAGAGGCACACTGATGAGACAGGAGATGAATCTGTTTCCCAATGAATTATGTATTGTTCCAGTCCTATATCACTGCACAGCTCCATCATGTTCACATTCACTCAGTGCGGAAAGATGTCCACTGCAGATTAGCTGCACCTCTTTAATCTCCTTTCATCTCATCAAGTCCGTTTCAAGGGAAGATGCGTATACCTTCAGCATGCAAATGACTGACTAAGAGGCACTGATATGTTCCTGTAAAGTCCTGCTGGGTTGATTGTGTAATCAGTCAGGCTACTGGAAAAATAAATTGAGGTCTACAACCAGCGTTAGCATTGTTGCTACAAATGGGATGTGTGATCTTTAATCATGTAGAACACATTAGTGTGGGGGGGCAATGATACCTTCAGGGTGTAGATCTGAGAGGACAGTGTAAAGGATGGAGAGGAGTGTGGGAGGGAGAAAGAGCATCTTAGATTACTTGCTCTTTCAGCTCAGTCCACCACCTAACCAATGTCAGCCTGGACTGACGTTTCATTGAAAGCACAGACAAGAGCAAAAGAAACGGAGACCCAATTAGCATGTTAGCAGACCACTGACCTCTGATGGTGATTTGATGACTACCAATAAATGTCTGCTAAATTCCAGCTACTACCACAACGTGCGTCAATCACAAGACTCAGGCACAGAGTGAGACAGCCTTTTACTCCCATACTCATGCCCTTACAGAATAAATATAGAATGGATGTCGCCATGGGGCTGATTTCTAAAAAATAAAGAAATGAATCACGGTCTGAAAAGGATTTTGTCTCTCAAAAATAATCAATGTTCTTTTCACTTATGCAGCTACATGTTTTAATTGCCATTAGACACAACTTTTAATTTAAAGATTTTATCATTTATGTCATAGTATTAAATTAATTAGATTTTTTTTTTCGTCATTACAATTACAATTATTTGACTTGTGTGATTATTACTAATTCAGACTGCTGGGCTGATGGGGCTCTGTTGTGAAAATTAATGAGCCATACATAGTGCCTGCAAGAAATTTTATCTTCATCTCATCTCATCCCTACTCTTTTCATTTAAACAAGCCTTATTCTTAATATGACTGCAATCTGTACTGGGTGATGATGTATGAACAACAGAACAGTCATACATGGCAGTCACAATACCATGTATGGCATTTTTAAACATGTGTGTGTCTGTATGGGCTTACATGTAAGAAGATGTGAGACCCTGCCAATCAGATAAAGGATGATTAAGATGGCAAACAGAAGCTGCATCCCTCTGCCCTGTCCAGTAAAGGAACTCATCAGCCGAGGGTGCTGAGATACAATGTAGATTGAATCATGCATTCCCCTTTGCTGAAGGTCACGGGCATATGAGTCTGCCTTCATTCAGGTTTTGTGCCATCAACATTAACAGGCTGAGCCGAGCCTTGCCAACATCAGCAAAAGAAACAGTCTCAAGTCTATTGCCCTCTTGAGACAGAATGTGTGTGTCAGCCTCACACACACTATCTACACTGACTATAAATATTGCAAAAACATTAAGAGACTAAGGGGAGGGATGGAGAATATGTGATGGAATCAGCAGAGAGAAATAACCAAAAGTCCATCAATGACTGCCGCTACATCAAACTATTGATAGTCAAACATGCACATTTGAATAAATAACATTTTCAAAAGCTGCTGAGCTCAGGCCATGCAATAGGCATTAGCAGTTAAAGGTTAAATGCTGCTTATATAAGGTTGAGACCATCTTTCCAGAATGCCTGCTTTGGTTACAGTAGTGGAGACTAAGATTAAAAAAATATAAACTTACATGTTCCAGTGTAATGACTGGATATGAGGTTTCATATTACGAGGCCCCTTGACCAAATCACCAATTATGGCTTTGAAACTGGCCAATCAGAATATGCAAGATCAGAACAAAGGGTGAGCATGTAGTCTTACACAAACACTTAAAGCAGAGGAAGTTTGTTAATGTTGTAGCCTGCTGCGCGGTCTCATAAATGACCTTCATGCAGACAGGCTCAGGAGAAAACACTGTTAATAATGGATCCCTGCAAAGCACTTCATGCACAAAGTAATTGGAGACCACTATGTGTGCCACTCTGCACACACTGTGACAAGAAGGTGGGTGGTTTCTGGTTTTATTAGTCACACGTGTGGCACCAACGTGATAAGCTTTAGCTAATATCACTCAACTATGGCTGTCTTCCCTCATCCTAGAAGCCTGGACTCATCATTGTCACCATTTTAATTTATCCATCTTAATTTGTTGTTTTTGTTAGATTAACTGAATTCAACATCAAACCTTAGTTGAAATCCACATTTCAGCTTGTTAGACAACAAAATCTGTGCTAACCTGCCCTGAAAAGTCTCCATACTACTTGTGCACACCTTGGCATAGGGACCGCTAACAAATTTATTGTGGTACAACAAAATAATTTAATCTCTTGTTTGTACCAATAGCAAGCAAGCTTACTGGCATATCACTTTGTTTGTTAAACCGTTAGATTTGGGGGGGAGGAGAAGCAGCTGTTCACTGGGCCCAGCTGTCGATGGCGGCTGGCAGAGATGAGTGGGGAGGAGTGGATATGAACAAACCTGTGCATACATGGTCTCAAAGGAAACTCCCTTTAAAGAATTCCCTCAAAAGCCCAGATGATAACTGGATGGCTCTGTTTAGCTCTGCGTCTGTGGCAGATTGTCAGTCCCAGGCATTAATTACTTATGGTCAACAGTTTAAGATGAAGCATGATTCACTGGGCAGAAAGTACTAGAAACTTTGCAGTTTAGTAGAAGGTTAATACCTATGGTTAATAAATATTTTTTTTTGTTATTTTTCTCAAAATTATTTGACAAAACATGAGGATGGCCACAGGCTGTTTTTGTCTTGTTGCATTTCATCCAAACACAAAACAACAAACTGCATAAAACACAGTGAGGTAGGGTTAGCCAAGTAATTGAATACATATTATTGATTATAATTGAATACAACATTTGACATGGTTTTTGAGATGAGAGATAGAAATAGTTCCCAATTTTGACAAAGTAAAAACTAATTCACAGTAGTTTTTGCTAGCTTTTGCAAAGCCACATCTTATAACCCCACAATCGTTATGTTTGAAGTGAATGGGGGGGGGGGGNGGGGGGGGGGGGGAATGAAAAATGCGATGGAAATTGATGGAAATTGCAGTACAGCTCAGTCTAGACTAGAATTGATTTCCATGCTTTTCTTACCTTGTTATTTCTCAAACCATACATTAGCACAGACTGATTTCTGAGTACTTTTTTCCTCCCTTGGAGCCTGGCTACAACTCTGCAGACCTACAAACTATTACAGAGACCACTGGCAGCAGCATGCTAGTGATATGTCATTATGATGGAAACTGAATGAGCCTAATCTAGGCTATAGTCTGCTGTTAAACTGAAGGCATTTACCTGTATTAGCCAGTTGAGTTTAAAAAAATAACGAATGAGAGCAGAAAGTGGAGAATTAAAAATAGCAATGCTATAACGTATGTTCTTTTACAAATGGTACATTACAAACTTTACCATTTAACATCATGGCACTGGCATCCTGGTAACTGCAAAGACAAGACACCCACAGAAGTTCCTCAGATTGCATAACAAGCTCTTCGAAGTCCTTTCATGTGCACCTTTCATTAATTCCCTATGATTGAATGATTATCTACTCAAAGCCAATGCAGCTGCTTTTCATCTCATGCCACTGAGTTTAGAGCTGCCCAAGTCCAGCTTCAAAGCCTCCATCCTCCACCAGCCTGTTTTAATGAGCTACATGACAGGTAGAGAAATAGATTTAGCATGGAAGCCAACAGTTGCTGAACAAAGTTTCTTTTTAATCGAAAAGAAGTCAAAAGTGATAGTTGGTTGGTTTCTCCTGGTCAAAAGCTATCTGAGAGTTTGGTGATTACACTAGACAGCAGGACTTGTGTGTCCTATGCTTCACTAGCCCAGCACAATCAGAGCAGCTAGAACACTAACTTGTCATTTTGAAGATTCTCGAGCATTTTTCAGTCTTTATCTGTCTTTTAAGACAAACAAGCTATTTAATGAACAAAATCTCTCCCATGATTTCATCTGTAAAACAAAGTATTAATGTGTCTATTTGCACCATGTTCCTCGAATATTCCAGGAGAAATTCTGTTTGCCTCACTTGCTCTAAATCTCAATGGCTGCAAGTGAGTGACGTTTTTATTACTGTCTCATTGAAAATATGCCGAGCCCACATGGGGTTAGAAGAAATCAAAAATTAATATACACCATATCTGAAATGCAGCACATACAAAATAATAAAACCTGGAGATGATGGAACAGGTGGAACATATAAATGGATAGATTCAAAAAAGATTTTTTTTTAAAGATCAAAACAGATCATATACAATACTTCAGAGTTTTATCAAGACATATGATGAAAAATTGATGCCTTAAAAATCATCATAGTATAAATACAGACACCTTAGCAAAGCCCAAAGGAAAACTAGCTTGCCTACAATCAGCAAGGATTGAAAAAATAGTTTCACAACAGCATCAAGCTAGAAAGAACAATGCATTTAAAAAAAAAAGACGGAGAGAGAGAGAGAGAGAGAGAGATCAATGCAACCACAAATCACATGGAATTTGATCTGGTTTTCATCCCAACTGGCTGTCACCATTAACATTTGGGGGTTTCAGTATGTCAGGTTTGACACAGCTTCCCTTCAGCAACTGTGGACTGCAGCTAACCACCCACGCACACCGCTGGGGAGCAACCATCTTCGTCAAATCCTCTTCATCAGCCTGACAACACTGATCATTCTCATCGTCATCGCCTACAGCACTCAACAGTGTTTTACTACCTGAAGCATCTGATCAGTCCACTCAAATTAGTCAAAGAGAGTTTGAATGAAGTTGCTTTATTGTTACCTGAGTACCCGAGGCCAATAAATGAACACATACCTCCCAACACTATCAGCAAAGTTTTCCACAGGTTAACAGCATATCATATGGGATAATGTGCACATTTGACGGACTAGGAGCCAGTAACTTTGTGCACCTGAAGACAGTTTTCTGCATCTCCATCACAACCAAACTAAAGCAGCAACAACAGCTAAAACGAACAAGACAGTCTTTCTCTTATCCAGAACACCAACAAACTCCGGAATCTGTGCATCTTTGATGTCATGTCATAGAATGTGCCGTATATGCAAAAAGATTTAAAAAAATAAAGGTTGTTGTGACATCCAGAGAACAATTTGCTTTCCAATATCTGCAATGAGATGAAAAATGAAAAGGTTTATGTGCATGTATAAACCCAATTAACGGCTTAAACAAAGACATTCTTTCCTAACCCTCTAAAATGTGAGTAATGCAGACCTCGGCTCCAGTTTGGGGTATGATTATAATTTATGCCACCTCCTCAGCAGCACTCGCTGACTGTCTCTTTTGTGTAGCCCAGCTTTATAGGCGTGGAATCTCAGAGGAAGAAAAGAGCCAGTGTCAAGCGGTCAAAAGGCATTTTAGTCAGACAAAAATTTGCATCAGCACTTTCTGCCAAAGAGCAAGAGACCAGCATTCAAAGCTGTTAGCCTCTTTCTCAGAGGAGAGCCAGGTTTTAATGGGACTACTCTTCTACTCCATTTGCCAGCTTTCATCTTCAGGTCAGATTTGCAAACATGTGAGCCAAAGACCATCACCCTGCATACCTCTCTGTAGCCTAGGAGTCCACATTCCCTTTAACAGCGGACAGAAGTTATTCCTCTTCGCACGGACTTGAAAAACTGCTGTCATAATGTGATGCTTGTGGTTGAGACAATTGGAAAGCCTGGTAATAAGCTTGAAGAGGTCACTGGTAGATGCCTTTGAGGACTTCTTACCTTCTTTATTGGTCAAGCCAATTATCTTCTCTGTTCCTGGTGCTGCCACAGTCATAATCGTAAGGATTATGGAAGCACCAGAATGCCTTGCTCTGAGAAACTTCTTATGAAATGACTTTGGATCTATTTCAGAGCCAAACAACAATTTCATGGCTGACCAGTCACAGAGTAATTACATACGGCCCCAAGCTGGCGCATCGATCAGCGCTCGGGACGCCTCTTAAAAATAAGACTATTTTTGACAGACCGCTTCTTATAGAGAAGACAGCACCACCACACATCTTCCAAAAATTTACACAGAGAATAGAAAAAGGCAACATCCATCTGTTTTTTTTCATGATGGAGTCAGTCTATCTGGACAAACCTGCAGCACCAAGCACCAAGTCTCCTCTCACAAGAAGATGCACTGTTACCAGCCATGTGTAAAAGTGTAAAAGTTTTTTGTTTTGTTTTTTCAAGTTTGAATAGTTAGTGGGTTGTCCAAAAATTTTGGAGTTGACTAGTCCATTTCAAAAAGCACTGCAAATAGGCTTAAGAATGAGTTTGTTAATTATCTTTTCAGTGAAAGCTGATCAGTTTCTTCTGACATTAAATAAGAAAAATGACAAAGACAAAAGGAAGAGCTTTTTCTGGTCTATTTTTCCATTGTGCCTGTGTTTAACATGAACCTACTTGACCACTTCCATGTGATACTATACATCATTTTAGATAAATGATGAAACGTTAATACTGTAACTTCTAATTAAAGTCAATCAAGTTTACCCATGTGGAACTTGTTTTACATGACATGTTTGAACAAGTTCTCGGCCAACAAATGTTTTCCGTTTCTGAAAATGCGATGCTGCCAGAAAAATGCCAGGAAGGAAATAACAGATTTATGTGTCACACAGTGTGGAGTTAAATTATTCTAAGAGGTTAGACAATTTAAAAAGAAAATGTTAGCATCCCAAGTTTTATTGGCAGATACTAATATATGAGTTTTATGGTCTTCTGTAAAGGTCTTTAAGTCATTTGATTTTTTTTTTTTTAAAGCATACATATGGTCTTGTACTTTTATAGAGTAACACGTGACTAATTTTGTATTTTTTCATGCACATTTCTTAAGATAATAACACTTTTAGAGGTACTGGCTATACACTTGTCCAAGTTTCACAAAACTTGAGAGTTGACTCACCATGAGTAGATGGCAGGCAGGTCTCCAAATCCGGATTTGAGGGCAGTGAGGCGCTACATTTCGTGCTGAATCACAGTCCTGATCCTTCCTCAGAGGGGACACCCCAACAGTTCTCTGCAAATGCAACCACAATGAAAGGAAAATTTTTAACTCAAGGTGAGCAACAGAGTGAAAGAGAGTCTAAGTGACCTGCATCAGAGACTACAGACATCATTTGACGTCAGGCTCAGTGGCGTGCCAAGTCTACGGGGTGGATCGGCAGACCTGTCAGTGTTCACTGCTGATGAACTTTTCCCAGAAGAGAACACAACAACGGCGGTCAGTGATGCAGACAACGTTTGCGACATTTTGGGTAGCTACACGGATCGGCTGTCAAAGGGCAGACTGGAACAGTACACAGTTGTCGCTCTGCTTTGGGGGTGGATCTGAAATAAAGTGCTGCATTCAGACTTGTGATGTAGAGTTACAGAGTCCCTAAGTAACCAAGTATGTCATTATGTCATTAGGTGGTGGGCTGAGGACCAAGGAGAGGGAAGTACTGAAATCTCTGATGAGGAGATGTTTGCAGGCATCTGGACATTAAAATGAGTAGAAAATGCAGAGATGCAGGATTTAAGACGAAAGAAATACTCAGGGCGTCAAAACTTTGTTTTTACTCAGATAAAGGCAATACATCAATTTTTCAAGCTCGTACAAACACTATAAACAGACTGAAATCAGCATTAATCGACATCTGTGTACTCAGTAAGAGACCTAGATTATGTTATTGTAAATCAATTTACCTGAAGCATATAAATGATCCATTGGCTTATAATCGTCATAAGCAATTTCCTCATGCATTTCATCACCTGCCATGTTTTTTGTTCTGGGGTTTGCAGGTTGGGAGAGAGAATCTGTGTGAGTGAACCCAAAATAACATTTTACTGCAGAGCATGGCTAAAGGTTTGGGGTTAAAGAAATAAGGCAGGGGCCACATAAAGACGGGGAATATTTCTCAAGGACTCCCCAAGTCACTTGAAACTACAGGATCACAAAGGCCAAGCAGATGTCTTTCTGCAGATAAAGATTAGAATGGAGGCATGGGGAAAGCACCTCCCTGTGCTACTAGTCTGTTTTACAGCAATATGAATTGAAGGAACAAAATCTGGAATAAAATATTAAATTATAAACTTATAAATCTAAATCATGTACAAGAGCACAAAATCCTCTTTGCCCACTGGGTTTTTTGCATTAATAAAAGAAAAGGGCAGAAACATTATCATAATAACAGATTATGTGATTAACACTAAATTCCTATTTCACTGATAATTGCAGCATTTAAACTTTCCCTCTAATCTCACAGACCATGAATGTTTAAGCTTTCATGTAATACAAATTTTCATGTTTTCCTTTAAAGGACCATACCAGCCATTTTGCATGTTTGAGCCTAATTTTCATACATGTAACATTACTGACAGTCATTTCCCAAAGCATATACTGGAACCCTGAGTTAATTTTTTTTTCCTACCTTCCAGACCGCCATTGGTTTCAGTTCATTCTGGTACGCTATTAAAATCAACTTGTTGATACTTGAAACGTTCTTGGGATAGGTAATCCATCATTGTGAACAAGACGTATATTCAGTGTTTTTTTAAAGTTACGTAATTTTAACGTTTAAGCACAATAAAAAGCATGGAGTGAATGTATGTCTCCACCGGGGAATATAGTCCCAAAAGANTTTAAGCACAATAAAAAGCATGGAGTGAATGTATGTCTCCACCGGGGAATATAGTCCCAAAAGAAGAAAATTTTAACGACCACAACTTCATAATTTGGTGTAACTATTAGCAGGCAAAACATCGATTTTTAGTGTATTACTTGAATATTTGATTTTGAAAAATTAAGAGATTTTGCAAAGTATCAGGAAAGCTGAAATGCAGTTTTATCCTTTGGGAAATGGTTGTCAGTTAACATGTATGAAAATTTAATATATTAGGCTCAAACATGCAAAATAGCCAGTATGGTCCTTTAAACACTAGCTAGAATATACTGCTTCACATCATGTAGTAACCAATGCTTTTGGCTAAGACTCCATCTGCCAGTTTGAGAAATAGGTTTTCAGACAAATTGGCCTGTTTAGACCAGGCTGCACACAGACAAAAGAGTCTGAGTTCTCCCCTGACCACATTTTCTGTCCTCCAAAGGCCTGGAAAATAAAATATAGCACCCTGAAGAGCAATTAAAGTGGAAAAAAGAAATCACCTACCATTGTTATCACAAGGTTAAATTAATTTAGGTTATACTAGCCTAGACAGGATATCAGGAGAGCATCAAGAACATGATAAGGGCATTGCTAATCACAAAGTCTTTTATTTTACATTGTAGACAACCTCACAGTAAAATCAATTCTGTGTTGATTTTATGTGGGATAGGAGGTAGCGGTGGTAAAGATTACCATGGTTAGAAAACTTGTAAGCATTCACCAGACTGGATGGTTCAAGATGGCGATTGATAATGAATGTAAATTCCACAAGCTATGGCTGATCTATGGTTGTATGACTGGAAGAGTTGGTTGTTTTAGGATTAAAAAATAGTATGCATTTACTGAATTAACATGAAATTAGCATAGTATTACTTTGAATGGTGGAGTTTAGATGACATGAGGCATCTTTGTTTGCCTTTCATACACTTATTCATTATTTAGCCTTAGGTTGGATATATCAGAACAAGATGTGATGTTGCATTGGCCACTAAAAAGTTGATGTAACACTATTTACAAGTTGAAAACTGGTAAATAGGGTAAATTCTCTGTGATAGAAACCTGGCAATATTCAGTGTTTGTTTCATAAATTTATCCCAATTTTCCTTGACAACAAGACTGCTGATTGTGTCTGGTCATCTGGTCTTTCAGAATCGACATGGCAGCAGGGTTGTTATAAAGCCTCCTCACCTCCTGCTATTACAGAGTTAGTGCTACCACATTTAATTGCCCTCCCATGCTCCTGATCTCTTCTGGGACTTCCTGATCACTTATCAAATGTTTGATATTTTCAATGGCAATCTGCCAGTGTAAATTGATTGAGCCAAACAATCACTGTAGCCAACATCAAGATGGAAAATGGTGGGTAATAAGAGATAGTCTCCATAATGAAGGACATCAAGTGGGCACATGGCACACTGCAGACCACTCTTTGACAAGAAGTGGTCATCAGTCACACAGCTACTCCACAAACATGACTTGCACAGAAGTCATGGCAACACACATTATGACTGTTATTATTCTGTTTTTATCCATAGTGGAAAAATTATTAGGGAAAGTGTGCTTGATGTCTCGTATAATTCAGGGAAGTCAGAGACAGTCAAATTAACTTTTACTTTATGTTTCTTTATATCCATGCACTGTACTGGCAATGACTTAATAGTACTCAACTATTTCGTAGGTCTGTTAAGGTAACTTCTGCTGTTTTGTCAGGTAACAGCTGTTTAAAAACTGGTTCAAAAGATGTTTCATTTCATTGCAATGCCATGTGTGTGTGTGACTGAATTCCATTAGAGAGAGCGCATCACCCGTTACTTTACATGCAGAGGACTTGCAAGCGGCTATCACCTGATCGCACTAATGGCAATGAATGAAGCATTAGTTTTATCACTGTAGCCTGTTTGCTACAACTTGCAACACTTCAGCAGATCTATTCACTAGCAAAAACAAGGCCACTTGGAATGGTTTCATCTGCTTTGTGGATTTTCCAGAAAAGCACAGCTGGGAAACAAGATGCCCACCGACCAAATCTAAAGTCTAAATTCTACTGAGCGGCTTTTCCCATTTCTCTCAAATAAGCTGTGACTATACTGGGAGTTCTAATGTGGCAGTCTGGCCTTTGTCCGAAACCAATGTAACTCTCTGTTTTTTGACCTGCTTCAGCATCCAGTAAGCACACTTCAATCCAAAATGACAAACGCTATCTCTTGTCTCAAGACCCAGGCTGCTACTGGTGCCATGTTGGAAGGCAGCAGAAACAACCACAAAAGCAGTCTGTGCCAACCACTAACAAAGGATTTGGACTGCTTCACCAAGACCCAAGGCTAGCAAATTCAGCATTATCTCTTAACCACCATAACACAGCAACCACCACCTACTCTAGATCCCTACTGTTACTTTAAGAACCTTATATATACTCACCAATTCATCACAAGAAACAAAAATAGAACATCTGAACAGCAGCCTGGCAGGTGTCTGTACTTTAAGTGGCAGGTATAGCTCTGAATGGAGTTGTCAAGCTGTTGCCCACAGACACAAACACACACACACACACACACACACACACACTGAACTAAGAGGGACTGACATTAAACAATAGNGACACACACACACACACACACACACACACACACACACTGAACTAAGAGGGACTGACATTAAACAATAGGAACCTTCTCAAAAAGCACAGTATGCCATCTGCCAGCCTATGTCTGAAAGAGAATCAGAGCTTGTAATCCCTTTATAGCAACGGATATTTTGAGCACCAGCTTGATCTTATTCAGCGCTGATCAAGATGAATTAAACATTTTGTCCTTAAAGCACAACACCTTCAGTGAAATCTGTTTCCATTAATGGAAAACATTTGAACTGGGGACATAAAACTGGAGGCATAAAACTATGGCTAACAAAGGAAGAAAAGCAACATATTAATGAAAGGTCTGCTTGCAGTAGCAGTCCCAAAATCAAAGTACATAACAAAGAAGACATACTGAGTGAGTGTCAGTTTGAATGATCCTGACCCAATGTGGCAGGCCACACGCCTTTCCACACAGAAAGTAAAATCTTCAGTCATTAGCTCTGTGGCTCCATATTAAAAATGCATGCGTCAGGGCCTCCTAAGTCTTCTTGGCTAAATCAAAAGGTGATATAATATAGTTTCCTTGGAAGTGGCATTAACACTACGGAGGGATTTCGGCTGGATATCAATTAGAAGCTCATTAGGCATTAAGAGGCTGCAGTCCCTCTGGCTTCCTGTCACCCACTGTGAGACTGGCAGATTGACCCTGACCTTGAAGCAAGGCTGGCGGTCTGTGCTTTTCAGCCCTGTGCGAACATTTAACAAGCAACTCTATCAGATGTGCTCCTTTCCTTTCTTAAGTTTAGATAATTGTATTGTTCAAAAGTATTTAAAAAAAACAAAAAAAAAACAAAGATGTTTTCTTTGGAGGTCAAGAGGAACAAGTAAAGAAATCTGATCTTCAGAAGGAACTCACCGAGAACAAAATGTACCCTTCACCCTCTGAATCAGAGGATGACTGACAGGACATTAAGACTTGGATTTTTGCCAGTTCTTTCTGAGATCATTCCGCTTTCATTCTAAATTTAAACACAAGGTTCTGGTTTTCTAAACACATTTATATGCATATTATAATCCGATCAGAGGCAAAAATGCAGTGTGTCATATATATGGCTTAGACTTGCATGCGCAGAATGATTATGCCAGTTGCAAGCTGATATATCACTTGCATGCTTGAGTAAATAAATTTACAATCAGATGATATACATATAAGTCTGTTATTCTGAGACCAGCAACATCACTTTATGCCAATTTATTCAATTTTATTATTGGGTTACTTTAATCCCATCTGAAATTTATACTTCCCACACTGTGACTTTTCTCCCATAAGCCCAGTATTAATTACAGCCCCAACCCCAAAAATGGATTCACTTGTTGGTCCTCCTAAATACACACCTTGTGTTTTAAAGCGGATTTCTGAGTTTTTGTATACAAATATCTGCATTTTCTGACATTGAGTTTATTAGTTCATAGTGCAGTTTGAGTTCTATATAACAACATAAATAGGAGACATTTTGCCGACCTGATAAACGCCAGCTTGGTGCTACCAAGAAGACAAAGCAAAAAAGAAAAGCCATTGGGGAGTGAGACCCTGCAAGCTCATTAAATTGCCTCTTACATAATGTCATCAACAAGTGAGCATGCTACACCATATGTTTAGTGAGCTAAACTTATTTAATGTTCTTTTCTTGCAGACACCAGTCTCCATGTTACTGTAAAAGCAATAAGCACTCAGAAAAAGCCATTTCAGTATTTGCTACTGTTGCATTTGCAGAATATCCTTGTCTATGATAAACCACCTCATGTAATTTGCCAGTGGTTAAAATGCCATCCTGAACAATGAGCTTAGTTACCAAGGAGCGCTGAAAATATTTTATCACGACCCCTCCCTGGAATATTAATCTCATACAAATGCTTTGTGGTGCTCTTCTTCATTCTTGCCCTTGTGTGTAGTTTGAGGGATTGATGGTATATTTTTAGACTGAAGGGACTCTGTGTTCTATCTGCTAACACAATGAACTCTCATGCATGAACAAGGACATCATTTGGTGACTGCAGCTGAAGCAGTAGACCATTCCCCACCCTTCAAGGACCATACCGGCAATTTTGCATGTTTAAGCACAATACATACTACCTGCATACACACCTTATGTTTCTGACAATTTCCCAAACATAAAACCATGCTTTAGTTTTCCTTTTTCCTGTTATTTTCACGAATCCCCTAATCTTTGAAAATCAAACATTCAGGTGATACACTCACCTTAAAATTCAATGTCTCACCTGCTAAGACTTTACTACAATTGTAGAGGGCATGGTCACTTTAATTTCACGGTAAAAGCGAGACCTCCTGGGACTATATTCCCTGGTGCACACAAACGTTGTCTTCTGTGCAGCTCCATGTTGAATTGGCTCAATAAAATTACTTTGATAAAAACTTAATAGACATAGCGTTTGCTGTGAGGGATTACTTATCTCAAGCGCATTTAAAGTCTCTACAAGTTGATTTTTTTTTAGCGTACTGAAATGAACCAATGGCAGTCTGGAAGGTAGGAAAAAAATTTTAAAATTTACCACTCCAGTTGTATGTTTAGGGTAGTGGTTGTCAGTAACATAATGATGTGGGTTGTATATATATTGGGCTCAAACATGCTAAACCGCTTGTATTGTCCTTTAAAACTGATGAAGAAAGCCACTGACTGAAACTTGCCTTGCAGCTATTTGTATTCTAAGTCAAACACGGCCCTTTATCTGTTCATGTCACAGGAAAGCGGCTAATCCTTTTTAAATAAGTCTTTTAAATGTTTTAAATGCAATGAATCATAATAGTCAGGATAATCATAACACAGAGAACAGTACAGTATGCTAAATGCAGTACTGTAGATCCCACAGTTCAGCAATGAATGCATTTGCAGCTGCAGGCATTATGGTCAGTAATCCCATATTTGTTTGGACTAAAAAATCCAAGTATAGATTTTTTCTGCATATGCTTTCCTTTTTGAAATTTATTTGGAATTCACAAATGTGGAGCGAACCACAACCATTTGGCCTGAGTAAAACATAATTGTTTCAGCTAAATGGAGTATATTAAAAATAACCTGCATACGTGCCACGTAGTCTTACAGGGCTTAAGACTGACAGAATGCAGACCAAGGGTGACCACTTCACTTAGCTTTGCTTCCATGTACCAATGGTTGTCACACGGGGTCCTGCATTTAGTTTTTGAGTAAAGCACTGGCATGTTCCTTTTTTTATGCAGACCTTTTTTTGTATTTTATAATTGCGTTTCATTATCTCTCAATAAAATATAACTTTTAGCAAATTATTGGACAATGCACTTAAAAGCTGACAGATGTGCATCATTTAACTGAAATGCTCATGACACTGTAGTCAATTTAAACAAAGAGAAAGATCACATTTGTAAAAGCTTCCTGTTTAGAGTGTTTAGAAAAGCAATACAGTCAATTCTGTAATAAAGTGCAGAAATACAAATGAGCTGCAGAATGCATCAAGCATCTTTATTTTATAGACAAGCTATACCACATTCACATGCACGACAGGTTCAGTAAAGTTGGGTCGTACCACTTTTACACCAGCAAATAAGTGTTTTTTTATTTGGACTTAAAATGTGAATTCTACCTACCTAAACACTTAAACTTAATTTGAAAAACAGTTTTTCTACAAACCCAAAAGCATATTATCCAAGTAACAAAACCCGCCTCACCTTCAGCTTCGACCCACAGTACTTTGACTGATAATGCCGGAGTGCCAGTCAGAGTCAGATGTGACCATTTCTAAGCTTGTCAAAGTCTACAATGAATTCATGAATAGCCAGCAAGGTCATGAGCCCATTCAGCTCAACAAAAAAAGTTAAATGATTGCAACAGAATAAGAAATCTTGGCACACACAGCGTGTTCTTTTCTTACCCTTTTAAAAGCTACCAATAACAAACCACCTTCAGAGAACTCAAATATCTTTCAATGATTACTCCAAATCTCTCCAAATGAATGCTCTTTTCAGGCAGAAGTCAGCCACCCCACTGTGGCAACTTTGACACAGTCACCAGGTTCACGCAAGTTTAAAAGTGCACAATGCACAATGTTATATGGGGTAATTAAAGGATAATATCAGTGGTTTTAACTTTACCAATCACTTAGGTTGTGGTTCTCCTTTATGCCACTGCAGCTTGTGTCTACACAGTCACATTCATTGTCTGAAATTAACAGAAAGACATTCAGCTTTGACAAGTCTGTCATGCCTAAAACATGCTGTCTCAATGTCTGTGAATTGTATTGTAAAGCACTTTCTGATGTCTGTTTTTGAAAGGTGCTATAGAAATAAACTTTTACTTACAACAGCTTATTTTCTTTTAAATTATCTTATACTAGATCAGTGGCTCACTAACAGCCTAAAAGTATGACTCTTTCACTATGATGACACGAAATGATAAAGTAAGGATTATCACAATCATAATCATTCAACACAGACTACACTGCTGAATACTGATAAGACACTAAACAGGAATGTGTGATCAAACGTGACAGTAGTCAAAACAACAATGGCGGTAAACACTCCGATTCAGCTCCTTCTGCCTGACTTCACTGTATGCTGGGCTCTCATTGGTTATTTGCTCAAAACACAGACAGATACAAGGTCATGTGACACATGCTTTATATTATCAGAGCAGCTCAGATATGTCTGAAAGTTGCTTCAGGGGTGTTTAGGATTGAATTCACAAAGCCTCGACATTAAAAGAAACCTTCCTCCACTCGTCTCAACAAATAACAATTACTCTCAAAGTTTTGTCCTTAGGTAAAACTCAGATTGTATTATTATTATTATTATTTACAGTTGATTTATAGATTTTAGCCGCTTCGTACAAAGAAATCCATTGTAAACATCACTGGTTCATGCTCAAACAATGCTACTGTTCATAAAATCCTTGTCTCCTACACACACACACTGTCACACCCTCATTTTGCACACAAAAGCCAATGAAAGCAGCTGTATGAACAACAACATGTTCACTATGTACCACAGACACAAATCATAATGAAGTTAACCCATTAATGGCACTTTACATCACAGAGCTGAGGCCCATCTTCCATTGCTCCACCACAGCACCACACATAAAAGAACAGTGAAGCTATTTATACGTCACAGAGCACTAGTGTTTCACTGACAACTTCACGGCAGCCGACAGATCTTATTAAAAAGCTTTGGCAGCAGCAGTGTCAGTGTGCAAGCATTAAGTAGCTGCCATGGCGGTAACCCTTTTTGTCTTGTGCTGAGCCTATTACAGCACACAGTAAAAATGCACAGCTTTCAAGACGGCAAACAACAACAGATGTCGTGAGTGAGGCGAGCTGGGAGAAAGCATATAATGCCTGGGTGTCTTACGTTCCTCTCTGTGGTGCAGACAAAAGGAGACATTGGAGAAAAAGCTAGGGACACACAAAAGGCAAATGTTGGGGTAAAGGTAGACCTAATCACTGTAAATACACAAGTGCTGCAGCTTGGGAGGGCTGAGGGGTGGGGAGGTGGGCTCAGGGGTCACCGGTTGCTCCCAACAACACTGAAAAGTGAAGGGGGTGGGTGTCATTGCTGTTGTCTCAGCTATGGGACAGAGCTTTCAGGGCTGATGAATACTCTGCTATTTATCTGCCATCAGCAGCTGGGCCCAGCTCAAGCAGCTGCTTAACAGGCTAACAGGGATCCATGGTCCCCAGGAGAAGAGTTTGAGTGGCAGACTGATTGGATACAGTCATGTAGCCAATCTTGTGCCAATCCTTGTTATCTAACAGCTTGGCCATTGTGGAAGAATCAGATATTATCATGTAATGCAAGAGGAAACACTCAAGTAAGAATGCATGGACAATGGCTTGTCCGGAGAGAAGTGATTAACACAAATTCATTAAATCTGCTTTCTGCAATGCAGCAATAAACTCCAATACCACCAGCAACTGCAAATATAAAACAGCTTGTAGGCAAGTCAGTAGCAAAGGCGTTCCATACATTCCAGGCTCAGTGAGACCAGACCTTTGGTCTCAAGCCAGGTCCAAATTAATGGAAATTAATTTGAAAAAGAAAGATTCAACATGCTTTTATCTTTTTAAGTTCTCAATCATGGCTAAGAAGCCAAACAAAAGAAAAGCAGATAAATCTTTAGGGTGACACTGATGAGATTTGATTAGTGTTAGTATCAAATCAAGGTATCAAATGACAATGCATTTTTCAATATTCTGTATTTAAGCATTTTTGAACATGAACATGTCTTAATGTTATTGACAGATTTTATCATCTCTAGACAATTTACACTTAAATTCCACGAGCTGCCAGAACTATAATATCAAACTCTTGGTTGTTTGAGGTCATCAGGCTGGTGTGTGTGCGTACACTCGAGCAAAGACAGTTTCCTAGAGGGTAAACACCATTCTCTTTCATTTCGATATACACAGACTGTGGCTTTTTGCTGCTCATTAAGACCAACAAAGTGGTGACTCTTTTTCTACATAAACAATTTAGCTGATTGTGTCATGATATTATCAAATAGTGTTAGCAGCTCTAGCCAGCAAGTAGTCAAAAATTACCTTAAACAACAGTCAGAATCTCCCTTTTCTTTTCTTTTCTTTTCTTTTCACCATCTCATATCAAGATTTTAGGACTGCAATGTATGGTTCTGACTATGGAACTCCAGGGTTAAGGGAGGTGAAGCAGCTCATCCTGTGTGACTGTGAAACAAATATTATGTGATATAGTGGAGAGGCTGTCAACAATAAGGCTTTAAGAGCATCAGTCTGATATCATTACCTTCTAACGCTGTTAGATGTTACCTGCAGTTTACCATAATTACCATAAATGCACAACTATGTAGCTGTTATTATTAATATAGTTGAACGTCACCAGGATCATTTTTGTAAATGATTTAATGTTGAAGGCAGAAATGATTTTGAAAAGTCTCCATTTGTGCATTCAAGGTCAGTCTGACAACCAGTATGGCGGAAAGAAACAAAACTCTCCTACCATTTCCATCCCACTGTGAAATTTGAATTGACTTGTTATATGTTTGGAATACAAATGGAATATACCTGATAAACAGTTTTTAACTGACAGCGTAAAGGTTTTCTGTGCTTTACAATGGCATTGTCAGCCAGTGGGTGCTTGCTTGTGGGAGATAATAAAGGCAGAGGAGAAAGACAAAGAGAAACCAGTAGGTGAAATCACTGATTCACGATGCTGAACAGCCAATCAGTGAGCCCTCCTTCACCGACTACCTCCACCACTGATTCACCATGCTCAGTCAACTTTTTGGCCAGCGACAAGAACAAATTCAAGCCAATAGTGTCATGCACACAGTAAAAACAATAATAGGCGGGGCGGGGGGGGNAGGGGGTGGGGTATGACTGCCATATTATTATGTCATATATCAGCACTGTATCTGCATGCAGCGAGCACGTAAAACATTATACCACTATGATGATCTGCAAGCAACTACAAAAAGCAAAGCTGAATGCATGTTCCTGCAGGCTTGGAAAAACAAAGTAAATCACAAGTCTCAAAGTATTCAATGCTGATATGGTGTTCCCATTTATTCTTACAAGAGTAACTAGACCAACAAAAAATAATGCCTGCCTTGAATATAACAGGAAAAAAAAAAAAACACTAAAACACCGCGATCATGAGTCATATGTTTGGTTGTGCTGCTGGATTCTTTTTTTAGTGGTGCAAATCCATCTCCTTTGAAGAGAGGCAGGCAACGACATGTACAAGCAATACAAAATCTCACCGCCACTTTCCTCCTAACATTTTCTGTTTGGGCTTCTTGAAATCACAGTCCTTTCCCAGACAAATGTCACATCCAAAATACCACAATGTTTCCATGGTTTTTGCTCAAAGCCCTCCTCTGCTATAACTAAGCCACAGAAAGCTATATGAAGTGGTGATTGTGAAAAATAATACCCCAAAACAACCTCAATTGTCTGAGACTGAACTGCAGACAGAGAGCTGATTCCTAATACAAACAGAAAAACCTTCATCTGGTCAAAGGCTCAGCGATAGCAGTAGGTGAGAAACATGATCAGAATGTATCCATCACAACTCAGTGAATGTCAGTGTACTCCCGGCAGTACAGCAGACGAAAGCATAGAGCAGATCACAGCTGCTAACCACGGCATTACTGACAGAGGAGCTGAGAAGCCAAGATGAAAAGGCCCAGCTTACCTCTGTGAGTCTGTTCACTAACAAGAAAGAATGAGGTGCTGAGAAGATGCCTTTTCCGCATCATTATTACATAATCAAAGGTCCACACCGAAATGAGGGAGATGCCTGGGGAGAGTCCTTCCCTCATTAAAAGGGTTCAGCACATTTTTATTTCTTCTAAATGAGGCCGTTTCAGTGTGTTTTACAAGCCATCAGGAATATCTTTAGCCACACATTTCTCTGTACATTAAAGCTGCTAGTATTCCTCTGTGGTGGCTGAATTTCTAAACGCATGTATGACACTATGATACTGCCGTTGATACGCCTGGGCTTGCATTTCTAAAGAGTGCCATGCCCACTCTCGAGGCTTAAACTTGAGTTACTGACCAAGACAGAAATAAATTATGAACAAAATATCAATTTTAATTCCCTTTACACAGCATTTTTTTTCTAAACTGATGATAGGCGTTGCATACTGCATGCACAGTGCACACATAAATACATACAAAACGAAAAAGCTGAGCATTTTCTTATTTCCGATACATCCAATTATGCTTTACTGATTCCCTTGACTGCTTTTCCTGATTAAAACAGTATAAAGAGCACAGTTTGCCTCAGTGCTCAGGGAAATGAATCAAAACATCCCCCGAGGACGACACCTTTATTTCCTCTCCAGGAAACCATCTCAGGTTTTTAGAGCTGATAAGATTCAGAGAGCGACGCTTGGTGCTGTCTGGCTGGGAAGGTGATATGAACCAAAAGAGCACTTTGACGCATTAAACAACAGACCTTTTCATACAGTATCTAAAGGAGCAGTCAAACACTTGTGTGCAAAAATCCCTTAATTAACTTCTACCACTTTAAAAAAAGATTAAGTGAAGTGACAGATATAAATTCATTACTTGTCTGTTTTGTAAAACAGCTGCTGGTGAGACTGGTGCACACTTTATTCAGAACACATTTCCTGTGGCTGTACTGCATTATGACCTCGAGAAATTGGTGCTTCTGTATCTTCTGCAGTGGATATGCATGTCCCTGTATGATTAGATTTTTGATGTAAAAGGGCAAGTCTAAACATTTATGTTAGATGTATAAGTTTTTAGAATACTCACTTCTCATTTCTACTAGAGAAACTCTTAAGAGCTACATTACTAATATCTACAATCTACCCAGCTACCCACCGCGAATACGAAAAGTTTGAATGCTGAGGTGTAAACTGAGAATTTCACATTAACACTCAATGGAAGTTTTGGTATTCTTATAGGTTTATAAAATTAACTGTATCATATGGATAATGACAGTTTTGGCTTCCATAGATAAATTTAAAGTTTTAGACTGATGACACACATTTGGTCTGTCTGCAGTTTGGATTTAAGGATTTGTACATTGAAGCAAATTTTGTTTAATGCATAAAGGACCATACTGGCCATTTTGCAAGTTTGAGCCTAATGTATTCAATTTTCATACGTGTAATGTTACTGACAATCATTTCCCAAAGCATACTACTGAAACGGTGGATTTAAAAAAATAAAAATAAAAAAATGTCCTACCTTCCAGACCACTATTGGCTTCAGTTCATTCTGGTACACTATTAAAATCAACATTTTGATACTGGAAACGTTCTTGGGATAGGGAATTCATCATCACCAACAAGACGTGTATTCAGGCTTTTTTCAGAGTTATGTAATTTTAGTGTTTAAGCGCAATAAGAAGTGCGGAATGAATGTATGTCTTCACCGGGGAATATAGTTCCAAAAGAAGGCCTGTGTTTATCGAAAAATTTAAATGACTGTGACTTCAGGCTGCATAACTATTAGCAGGAGAAACATCGATTTTCAAAATACGGTTTTATCCTCTGGGAAATGGTTGCCAGTCATATAACATGTATAAAAATTGAATATATTAGGCTCAAACATGCAAAATGGCTGGTAAGGTCCTTTAAACAATTGATTAGTTATTCAGTAGAGTGATAACTCAAATGATTTAACCTTTTCAGTCATTCATCAAAAACGTTCAACATTTACATTAGAACATAGATTGAATAACTTTTAACCCAAACCAAACCCATCAGTTTGGACTGTTTGTCTGCATTTTCAGACATTTATATCAGTAAATGATTAACTGATTCACTGGGGGAAAAAATTAAACTGATTAACTGATAATGAAAGTAATCTTTGGTTGTAGCACTGCTTTACTTTATACTGTAGATTTCCTAAAAACAGTGTGAAACTGAAGACAGTTGTCAATTTAACAGTTTCAAGTGCAGTAAAACTATTTTGACACAAAAAAATGGCTGAATAACTGTAAGGCACAGCTGTGATTTTATTATTGAAGACTAAAATCTAATTTGCAAACAACCCTTAAACTGGAGCCTTACACTTCAATTGATGATTTTAAAGCTTTATTATAGGATGTTTTTTATGATTTTTGTAATTGTTTTTCTTAAATTCCTTATTTATTGTATATTGTGTCCTTTCTGTTGTTGATCGTGTTCTTGTAAACATTTTTTTTTCTTTTTGTAATCAGGTCTCTCTTGCAAAAGAGATTCCAATCTCAATGAGACAACCTGATTAAATAAAGATTATAATAATTTTAGTCATAACCCTGCTGCCATGACAACTATTATGCTGTTGTCTGGTCTTTTATATGAATATGTGAGAACTGTTTGTTTGTTGACTATCAAGAAAGCTTTTTCACTTTTACTCCAGCCCTGCCAGTGGGCCTAACATGTGGGACTATATTTGGCTTGGACTGTGGAAAACAAGGCCTTGTCACTTTTCCTATATGCAGAGAGATAAGCACAATAAGAGAAAAAAAAAAAAAANAAAAAAAAAAAAAAAGATCTGACTACAAAAGAAAAACATCATGATCTCACAATGGAAAACCTCCACAGTCTGAATTCACAGATGTGTGTCAGTAGTGGGTAGCAAGAGAGAAGCAAAACTAGTGCATGTCATTGATGTGATGAGAAAGAAAGCTTTGAGGATGACAGTCTTTTATCTACGCCGAGCCAAGCTGACAACTGAGAACTAGATTGGAACAGTACTATGAGACAGCAGCCATCATGCAAAAACCATGAGAACTGGAACCAAGTCCTACCAGTTTTCAGACCTATTTTTCCAAATAAATGTTTTATCACAGCAATTCTTTACATGTCACAAAATAGCTAACAATGTGTGAAATATGCTCTAAAAATGGCATTTTCCACAGTGATGTATTGCGGCTTAGAAAGCTGCACTATGTTAAAATTCCAAACAAATAACTGAGAAGCATAAAACATCTAGAGCAAAGCCCATGCCTTTCAGCTCTCATGATGCCCCATATCCAAAGTGGATTTAGTTTCATCTATATAAATTGCTGAATACTGATCACACTGAAATAAGCATTTTCCTCCTTCCAAATAACAGGCATTACATAGATTTACAGCCTTTGTTCAAACATACTATTACCACACAAGTCCGTGTCAAGAAGGAGCAGATGTCAGATAACAGGCTGTACAGAGTGAGGTAGATTCTGGCCTGAAGCCATTGAACAAGTAAGAACAGCTCCTTTCCCATATAAACCTCCTGGCTTTATGGACAGCTCCTTCTCTGGGTGGGCAAATCTAATGTACCTTTAGATGATATACAGTGAACAGGCCTGTAGGGTGCACACATATATTTAGATATTCATGTGCAAAGTAGAGGGCTACATAATAACCTGACGAGATTTATTGCACAGATCAAACCCTCTTCTCCCCCCCCAGATGATCAGTAAATGGCGTAGTTATGTATGAGAAATAAACAACAGCAACAGCTAATCATATTACTGTCAAACAAATCTGTTGCACAGTTATACAATGGCATCACGAAAGTCATTAAATTACAATGGAGATGTCACAAGTCACTATTTTGTGCACAAACGGTTTAGCTCGTTAAACACTACTAGGGGGTGTTTATTGGCTGAGCTGGCTGGCGTTTGCCCATGGCAAGCGACTATAGATTGGCTACTGCAAGAGAATTTGTTAAAGGAATGAGAAAATTAAAAACTTTGAAATGCAACCAGTCTAGACACAGCAGAAGTTGCAGGTTACCTTTCCTTACCTTTCCTGGGTTTGAATCTTTGTTTTTCTGGTCAGCTTTGGCATCACATCCGCGGCTCCTTTGCTGTTGCTGCTGTTGCTGCTGCTGCTGCTGCTGCTCCGGTGCTTTTGCTGCAGCGCTCCGTGCGCCTCCTGCAGCCAAATTACCGGAGCCGTCTGCACGTTTCCAAGTCGCCAGAAATAGCCCGAGTGATTCTCTGAAAATAACCGCACCGATCAAAGCTACAACATTCGGTCCCAATGCAGACTGTCTCGGTATCGACACCCATGGGTGTACGCGGCGCGATCGTTCCGCAGGTAGCACTCGGTCAGCGGTTACTTCTTGCCTGACAAATGCGTCAAGTGTCCGGACGATCCACGACAAAAAGTCATACGTGTGTGTGGTGCAGCCGGAACCAGTGGGTATCCGGNTCCGGACGATCCACGACAAAAAGTCATACGTGTGTGTGGTGCAGCCGGAACCAGTGGGTATCCGGTGCCACGCAGCGCCGCAACACGGAACGTTGACCTGCCGATCACAGGGTCAAGTCACGTAAATGTAATAGAAACTCCGCTTCCTGTCAGTACTTTCAAAATAAGAAACATTGCTGAACGAGCTTGCAACGTTTTGCGCCAAGCACCAACCAAAAAATCAAATATGTTGCAAAAATCCGTGACGTGAATGAAACTACAACTTTCTCTTTTGCATTTATTACATGTCCTAACCTGTTTTATTTGTTTCTCTGTTGCTGCAGTTAAATGTGCCCAGGGCAGGCGCAGGAACACACATACACAGTGGGGGTGGGAGGCAGGGCTAATGAATTATTTATGAAGAAAAGAGCCACTAATACCTAAATCATTCATAATTATTCAAGAGAAACAAGGTCGGTGCCAATCAAACTTCAATTCCTTTCCCCTTAAGACCAGCCTTTTGACATCTGAAATGATAGATGGAATCTCGGTTGGTGTGTCCAAGACATTATCCTGCCCAAACACCCACCCCTTCTTCAATCAATCAATAAAATTACAAGCCTATCAACTAGAATCACAGTTAGGGATGCTGTGCAGGGTAAACCACATAGACAATACTTTCTGATTGTGTATATGAGCTTTAGCTGATATAAATCCAAAAGGCACCAGTTTCATATTATAATTATGCTGAAAGGTTATTTAAGTAGAAAACAACAAAAAAAAAATGTTGTATTTTGTTCTTGTTGGAACATTTACATAGATTTCAACAAAGAAAGTTTCCAATGTGTCATCGAATAGACTTTAAAATACTCCTGCTTGTCAATAAATCATTTGGTGGTTTAGGACCAACATGAATTTGTATTTACCACACAAACCCTGTGGGCCTCCCAGGTTGTCTGGTAGCGACAACATCCCCAGCATCACAACAAACTCACTTCCAAAAGATATCAAAAATTCCCCAATTCTGAATCATGCAAACAACTTTTCTGTTCTACTTTACCTTCAAGTGAATCATAAGATAGTTACCTTTCAACTTGGATCCTTTTCATTTTTCTGTTTTATTAATAATGTGTTCATTTGGCATTAGCTGCAGCGTATACACATTATATTTCATTGTAAACCAAGCAACAGATACATAAAAAAAAAAAAATGCCTTGAAATGCTGTTCAAACGGTTAATGTCTGAAAAACCACCATTTTTCAACCAAATATAGCCTAGTTTCATTTGGGCAAAATTACCTGCTTCAGCTGCCTGTTATTGACAGAGAAGTTGTGCATAAATTTGGTCATCAGATTGTACTTTTTACTGTGAACCATGAGCTGCAGAGAGCTTTTACACACTGGCAGCAAGATTAGATCAGCTAACTCCTCTATTTGCTTATAAAATCTGCAACACCTTTCACATTCTTTTGTTAACCTCAGTCTGTAAATTGTTATATACGAAATGTGCACATTTAAATTCAGTGAGTGAAATATTAAAAATCATTTTGTTTACACTCAGGGTAGATTTTCTATTCAGCCCATAAATGCATTCTATAAGATGCACTTTATTATATCTAAGAATTATATTATATCTACTCCACATACATACACACTAAACAACACAATTTACACGAGAAAAATCTTACATCTTAGTTTGTGTGTGATGTAACTAAATATATCCTTCAGTTGGCAACATAAAAAGCTGCCAAAAGGAGCTGTTTAAGAGGCTCCCCTCTATGTAGACGGGAGTGAGAAATACCTTGAAAGAAGCCTTGGAAACTAGCTTTGGTGCAGGGTTTCTGACACAGTGTTTGTTTGTGTGTGTGTGTGTGTGTGTGTGTACGCATACAAATGTGTCAATGTGTCAGTGTGCATAGAGGTGACATAGAATAAACAAGGTAGTTCAAGATAAAGATTAGATGAAATTTCTGTGCTTGAAATTGCCTTTTGAATCAAATCCTGTAGCAGTATTTCCCTGCTCTCTCTTAACTTTCCTTCTGTCTTATTCCAAAAATAATGAAAACAACAAAAGTAAGTGTGCTACCCACTCTGTTTAACAGACTGCAGGTGGAATTGAGATTAATGGAGGCTCAGGTGTGATTGTGGAGAAATCACCAGTCTTGGGGAGCCAGAGAAGAGTGACAGAATCAAGCCTGGCCCCTGATCTTCAACTAATCAGCTGGAGCTCTCTTTCCAACAAGGCTCTGTGTGTGTGCGTGAGTGTGCGTATGTGTGTGTGTGCACGAGTAGCTTGGTCTACTTATCGGTATTCATTACATTATATGGACAAAACTCTGTTCCCACTATCACAACTCACCCCCAATTACAGGGACAGTCGGCCCCAATAGCATGAATCCTTTATTTTAGAATTCCGACTTGGTTTTAGTTAAGGCTAGAATTAGGCTAAGGTTAAATGGGAAGGATTGGAGTTAGGCATGTAAGGGGTAGTGGTTAGGTTAAGCCTTTGGAATTAATGTAAGTCAATACAATGTCCCCACAACTAATGTAATACAGACGTGTGTATGGTACATATGTATGTTACAGAATACTGCATGCAGTTGTAATATGATTAGTATGTGCTCACATTGTTGAGTGAGAGTCTTGTTTGACAAAAATTGATGACAATAACAATTTTTTTTTTTTTTGGTATTTTTTCTATTTAATAAAAACACATTAAGTATAGGCTTATACTAAAATATAATAGAAAACATAGTAACAGCAAAGGAAAGGCTGATCAACTCCAAATCTCATAGCACGTAGCAACAGAAAGCATAGCAACTAGTTGCTACGGAGAGACAAAAGGCAGCTCCCTAAAGAGCTGACTTGCTCATTTGGTAAATCAACCATATCAAAGGAAATTCCCTCATGACTTTTTTTTTTAATGACAGTATGAAAATATTGCCAGTGGTTAAGTGATGCGAGTTCAAGAAACAAAATGGCATATTCACATTTAACTGATGGTTAATGTCTAATGTGGGGAAATGTAGGTAAAGATGTTTAAGCATGTGCTGCCTCTGTACATCCAATCTGCCCCATATGATTATAGAACAACACCTATTTAATATGTCCACCTCCACAGACATGTGCCACAGAAAGGGTTAGTTTACAGTGGTGAACTTTAAAACCTTTGTCTTCACCTTTCACACTGATCCTTCTCAAGAATGAGTCAGCGTGTTGTTTTACAGTGTTCATTAGTCTTACTGACTCTAAAATAGAACGCCAGAATGAATGAATAAATGTCTTTCTTTTGCCTCCAATGCAAAACAACATAAAGGTGGAAAGTATGTTAACTCAAATACTAATACAATGCAATTGTAAGACTTGAGCTTTACAGAAGTCTCTCTCCTTTTACTTTCTCTTTCAGAGGGAACTATTGTGTTTTTTACTCCACCACAAATATCTTACAGCTGTAGTGAGTAGTTACTTTTCAGATTAAGACTTTAAATAAACATAAGATTATAATATGGAGTATTTGGGTAAAAACACCCTATCGCAGTCGAGGTTTAATTCAATAGCAAAATCCATTTTAGACTTAATGTTTAAACTGTTACTCCAGTGTAGAAGAGAATGAAAGCATGGATATACCCCCCAAACCTACCAAAAATTGATTATATGAGGGTTTTCACACTTTACATTACAATGTGCTGGATATATGTTAATGCATAAATAATTTAACACCCTGCCAGGGAGCGTTCTTCAAATGGGTAGTTTTATTCTTAATACTAGAGACCATTTTTTTACTGCAAATACCTATTAACTTTTTAATGTAGAATTTTGTATGTAGAACATTTACTTGCAATGAAGCATTTTTCCACTGCGGTGTACCATTTCCACTTAAGTGAATGATTCGATTGCATCTTCCTCCACTGATGTGACATAACGTGTAGACAATTATGCAATTCTTATGTGGTCGTAACATGACCTTTATGGCTATGGAGCTTTGCCACACACTATACACCTACGCCTAAAGCTTACTTTCAGTATTATGTCACACCTGATGATATCTGAGCCTGCAAATGAGAAGGTTTTCCATAGCTACTGTATCTATCATCTGTTCTACGTCCCAGACACTTGTATGCTCTTTATATTTCAGGTTATGCCTCAAAGCTGAGAGTTACTTGCGGCTGATGAGCTCAGCAGTATGGAGCACATGTCTGAAGAGCAAAGGAAGCTAGATCTGGACCACCAGGTATTGTAATTTGTTTGCTACAATAGAGAAAGCTTTGCAGGGAATATTCTTTGCATGCCATTCATGGTGTGACTCTCTCTTCTGTCAGAATCATGTAAGGAGGTGGGGAAGAGATCGCGCAGCTGTACGAGTAAAACAAGTCATTTCTACTTTGCTACCAACACAGTCCAATAAGTTCAAACGCAGAACATATCACAGACCTCAGGCAAAGGGACTGGCAACTAAGAAAGACTCAAAGGTAAGAACTCTTTGAACAATTTAATCATTACATATTTGTTATTTGTAGCATAGAAGTAACATCAGCATGGATTATGCTGGGCATTGCAGCATTTTAGTTTCAGTGGAGCAACATGTACTATTCATCTCAAGTAATACAGCTTTTCCAGACGGTCTTACATTCTAAATCCTATTTGCTTGCCACCTGCAGCCATGTCCCTGCAGCTTTGGGAAAAGTGCTTCATCTGAGCCAAAGAACCCATGGAACAAAGGCTCGGTGTCCTGCCTTCCAGCCATCTCTACTGCAACCCAGAACATGACTGCAGAGTTGGCAAAGACTTCAAAGATTCCCCACAGAGGATGGGCCCCTTCTGCATCCAACTGTGTGTTTTATAAGATACGTTGTGTGCCGCAGGTTATAGAAAGATGCGAATGGCCAATTTACTCAATACTGCATATTTTGAAGCTATTTTCATAATATTGTTACACAATCTGCTGTTTTGTTTTTGCAAATTGATATGTTTGACTATTTTAAGACATCATCTTTCTACATATCTTTTCTCCAAGGCAATAAAGAACATCCTGCACAGTATCACAGCAAGCACAAGTCTGTGCAAGGCAGAGTTTTAAATGGATCCAACAACGGGAAAACAAGCAAAGAAACGCAAAGCCAAGACATCCTGAAGAGCAGGAACAAGATAAAACATCTTTGCAACAAAGCAAACATCTCCACCAGGAAGGAGCCAGTTCATTCAACGGCATTAGAGGGACATTCATTCCCACAACCTCTGATCTATGCCCACAGACAATCCTATACACCACGGCCACTCCTATTGACTCAGCATCAACAGTTCCCGAGCCCTGCGGCTGAGCCTGCTCTGCAGCTGATATCTGATCCTTCAAAGGGTTTCTCTGAGGAAACCAGTCCCACAGAAGCCAAAGAAGACAAAAGCAGTGAAGACTCTTCCAGAGAGGATTTTTCAGATGATACTTCTACATTATTTACAGTGGAGACCTTATACGCTGAACGTCCCTCCCATGCTGAGACTCTGGAGAACTTTCTGGGAGACATCACCACTGGCCCACTCAGCCATCGGTTTCCTACGCTTGAACTGTCCAGTGAATCTGAAGGAGAGGAGGGGGGTGATGACTTATCAACCTCCTGGCAGGACAGAGGTAGAGAAAGCTACTACATTGCTGTACAGTGGAAAGGCTCCCCGTTAAGCTCAGCCTCTACTAGTCCTTCTCACAACCATCACAGCCTGCATAGCCTGCAGTCTTTCAGCTCACAGTTACGTCCATCAGGAATATCAGGTGGAGTATCTGTTAGCAGTGATGAATACAGACTCATTCCTCCAGGGCAACCTCACTATCTACCACTGCCCCCCATCACTGGCAGATTCAACAGAAACGCTGGCACATCATCATCTCCCTGAGGTTGTCCGGAGGCCTCAAAACCAATGGCTTACATCACAAACAAATCTGGTTTCCTCTCCCAGGGCAAACTTCTCTGGGAGGCAGGACACTCTAGACAACATGGAGGAGGATGCAGAATTTGTTCATGAAGAAACCAGCACCACTGACACATTGTTGTCTTCTGATAAGGCCTCTGGTGTGAGAACTACTAGACAGGGGGATAATCTGACCTTGGAGATGTTGATACTTCACAATATCTATGAGGAGCTAGTGCATATGCAAGAACTCCAAGCAGGCCAGAGAGGGACTACAGCTGCCCAAGACACCCAGTCAGGAAAAGATAGCAACCAAGAGAATATACACAGAATCAAGCAAAGGTAACAGATAAATAGATCAAAAGGCTGGTTATTTCTTGAAATGCTGTATATTGTAATATAGATTAAATTTTATTATAATGCATTTTCATATGATCAGGTAATACAAGTAAAAAAAAAAAAAAAAAAANAAAAAAAAAAAAAAAAAAAAATGCATCTAAAATAGAGTCAGAATTATCTCTTCAAAATGCTCCAAAAATCTCAGAAATCTGTAAACAAGAACTCTTATGGGGTAGAATTTGAATTTTTTCTCAACTACCTAAAGGTCATTAGAAGAGTCATCTGATGAAGAGGAAGGGGACTTGTGCCGGATTTGCCAGAGTGGCATCACTTCTCCAACCAACCCACTGCTGACACCCTGCCAGTGTTCAGGCAGCCTGCAGTTCATTCACCATTACTGTTTGAAGAAATGGATCCAGACAAAAATCCTGTCAGGTTAGTGGGCAGTTTTAATGGAAACGTATTGAATTGGACACAGTCTGATTGATCACTTTGACACCAACCTAGACAGAAACCACGCAGAAGAGGCTGAATGGTGCAAAAATAATGACTTAGGGAATGCAGTGTTAATTTAAGTGTTTTATACTTTTTCAGGGTCAGGACTGTCTGCTATTAAAACGTGTGAAGTGTGTAAGGGGAGTCTAACACTAGACCTGCAAAACTTTGACTTGGAGGATTATTACCAAACACACGGTCAGCAGGTAAATTGAGACACAATTACCCAAAAGACAAAATACAGATATATAGAAAGCCTGCCAAGATGCTTCATCACCTCACCATGATTACTGAGCCTACAAGGTTCTTCTACTTAACGAATTACTGTGAAAATGAGATGTATTCTTGCTTGTATCTCTTTTTAGGTGGATGACTTAAATGCAGAAACACTTCAGGTAGCCCTCTCACATGTTCTGCACATGTTCCTCCAGTGACAGACTTTCCATAACTTTCCATAACTAATTCAGTATACTGTTATTAAATTCTAAATGTCTTAGAAAATGGAAGTAATGATTTACCAAAAGTTTTTTTCTTTCCGAAGCAACAAAGTGGAAAAGTGGAAACAACACAAACTTAAAGCGCATTTGTGTGGCTTCAAAATGCAGCCAATAACTGTACTTTCTGGAAAAATAATGTGCACATTTAAAACATTTTCATGATAAATTGGAGGACATTAAAAGAAATGTACACATAGATTTTAAAAATGTGGTCTTCACGTATCATGTGGAACTATTGACTGTGTCCACCTGTCCTGTCTAAGACCGAGGATGAGAACCAGCTCAGCTGGACAGCAACTGCATATCAGCAACATCTGAGAGTTTTAATCCTCAACCCCACTTTGTCTTTTTAAATCTGCTTTTATTTTATTGTATTGTAAATACATTAATGACTGTTAATAAACCATAATGTGTCTATTTAAACTGAGTCCAATTAATTAAACTAAGGAAAGGTAAAGCCAATGGAGAAACATCTTTAAATGAAGTGATTGTTTCATGACATGTTTATTAAATTTTGCAACATTTCTCAGTTTTTAATTCCATGCTTCGTTTTTTGCACACTAACCAACTCATTTAGCTGCATAGTAAAGTTCTTTGAGTAAACTTATATCTTATCAACTTCTAAAGCAGGAAAACCAACTTTATCATAAACTGAAACAAATTAAAGCCATTTTAAGTGGATGAACGTGGTCAAGTTCAAGTTGCTGTTACAGGAGAAGAGGTTCTGGTAATATGCATCAACGTCACATGAGTAAAATCCCTGATGCTCTTCTGTGAGATTCCTGTGATGCGGCTCATTTCTTCCATTATCTGTCACACATGAAAACAAAGAGCAAGTCTACACCTGCTAAAATTACATCATACATGGATTGTGTTCCATGAAATACGTTCAAAACATATTAAATACTCATTACATTTAACTAAACAATGGATATTTGCTTTTAGTAACTTGATATGCATTGCTTTATGACTTCAAAGACATGTCTGCCATGCTGACCTTTAAACCCAGAGAGCAAAGCCTCATCTGGATGTACAAGTATTGACTGATAAGTTCTGAGCCTAGGATGGAAAAATCTAACTCAGGGTTGTTGCACTTACTTATTTTTTTCAACATAATCTCCTTCCAACTCAGCACAATTCTGTCAACAGTGCTGAAAATATTTTAATCCTACTCTAACAGAAGTCCTTTTCTTGGCTGTTAAAAATGTGTTGGGCTCAGAATTTATCAACCAACCTTCAAAAATAAAATATAATGTAAATAAAGCAACAAGTACTTCACCTGTGCCCATTTGCTGACACTGAAGATGTATGCGGCCACAGCGATGACACCAACACCAAGCAGCATAAAGTCTTCTGTCACTGTTATAAACTTCTCTCTGGTTTTCAGATTAAAGGGTTAATGCAGGCTAAATACATAGGTTGTAGTGCCTAATCACAATAGCTCTTCAAATGACTGTAAGCATAGCTGGAGTGCGAGCCATGAAGAATGTGACAGAAAAAAAAGGCAAAACGTGAGACCAAAACGGCATAACTTTTTCAGTCCAGTTTGTGTTCCAAATATAAATGAGCCAGCTTTGACAAGAGTTCTTCCTTGTCCACAAACATAAGAGAATTTGTTTAAATACCTCTGTTCCCTGGATGGTCTGGCACACTGAGTGGTGACCATTAACAAAGACTCATAAATGGCGGTCTTCTGTAGGGAGACGAACTGAAGAACATGGCAGCACAGGTCATACAGGCACTCCACAGGAACAGAAGACTCATTGTGTCCTGCAAAAGTTTAAAACCACTTTAAAAGTCAGTTTAATGTAAATGATTATTTTATATTTTCATCACATTTGTCTAAATTTTGCCACATCCTAAAACTCAACGTACTGTAAGTTGATTTGTGTTTATATATGTGACAGCTTACCAAGCACCTCCAGAAGTATTTCAACGTGTGTAAGAGGGTTTGGGGCATTTAGTCTGAATTCAAGTCCTTTCAAGATCGTCAGCTCTGAATCCAGGATGGCCTTCTTAGAAACACTGAGGCCCGCTGACATAAGAAAGCGCACAGCAGCATCATTGTTGACAATCTGAAAATGTAACATTACAGGAGATGATGTTATTGAATCATACTAAAAAGTAAAAAATGGTGACATTTTCAGAACTTACATTACTGTGTAAAGCCACTTTGCTTGCAAGCTGCACACAGGAGAAGACAATGAGGGGGAATTTCTCTTTCAGCTTGTCAAAAACATGATCTGCGTTATTTCTCGGTTGACCAGCAGCTGCACCTTGAGGTGCGGGTGTGGTGAACAACTCTTTCAGGAGCTTGATCATGAACCTGGAGGTGATAATTGTTCACATAAATGCTAACTAAACCATTATATCAAATGGCATGTAGGATAGCAAAGCCAATGTGCTGCTCTTTGTTACCTTTCAAGTAATTCAGTGGCATGGTATCCAACCAGTGGATCAAGCCTAAACTCTTCGGTTAGCAGAAACATGTACTCTAAGGACCCAAAACAGAAAGTACTGTTATAAGTGGCAGCATGAACAAAGGATTTCCAATCATTAAATGGTTGAATGATTACAGAAATGAACTTGATGTAATCACAGCATCCAAATAATAGTGCAGCAGGAGTGTGACACAGGCAGAATGTCATGCAGGTCCATGGCTTTCACATAACAAAGGAAAATAAATTTGAGCCATAATTCTCCAGGGTTAATACTAGCTTTCAGACAGGCTTAGTTGCAAATGTTACCACTGGGAGGAGTGTCAAATGAACATGCAAAAACCTCCAAAGGTGTAAATCAGATATTACTGGTTATTCAAAGTCTTTTATGAGCTCTGTAAGTGATAATATTGAGACTGAAAAGCTATAAATAATCACATCTCATATTAAGGTACAAATCTTCTTTTGTGTGATCAGATGGGTTGACAAAGATAAGAAAATAAAGTTCAAAAGTCATGGTGATTCAACATTAACATTTAAAACTCTGATTCTCTGTTCTTTATCCTAATTTTTGGGTGGAAATAACAGCTGAGAATTTAGCAAGTAAAACTTTTTTGCACTTAGTCACAAACGTGACAAATTGCTAACACCACCCACCAGCCAAACAATTGCAACATTCTATCATGATTGGACATTTTTACTCTTGATCAGTTAGTCTGAGTTTCTTCATTCCAAAAATCACACAGTATTGTGGAACAGTGAAAATGGTAATATACTTTAGGAAATCAATGTGTCACTGCTATTTTGAAAGTTAAATGGATTTTCAAAACAGGTAACACGTGGTAAGACGCCCAAATTCATCGAAATAAAATACAATGCAAAAATACATTTGTTTGTGACTGTCTCTAGGCTAGCAGCAGCAATTAATTAATCATAAAAAAAAACATCAGCTGTCTGCTTCTGTTCATCAACGGCCATAAAATAGCTCTCTATAAAATAATGTTACTTACCTATCAGTCTCGTGTCTTTGAATTGTCCGCTACATTTTGATAAATTGTTGAGTTTGTATTTGTTTCTTTTGTTGAGATTAACTAGAAAATCTGATAGGATGTCAAAAGAAGCTTCTCTAAACTTGACGGTTTTACTTCGGTTTGGAGAAAAGAGGAATCTTCTCGCCATTTTCAGCGACAAGCACTCTACAAACACAAAACTTGAGTTTAGTTGTTTACTACTGACCAATTTGTTCGATTTTGGCAACAACTGATTAAACACACACACACACACACACACAAGCAAAGTCGAAATAAATTGTGCCTGGCACTCGTGTTATCCTACAGATGGCACTACTGTCGAAGTTTGTATCTCTAGTGAGTTTAACGTCAACGTGTGTGGGAACCAAAGCAAACACGGGGACTCCTTTTGATGTTACACAATTTTCCCCACACGACGACCTGTGATTGGTTGAGTTCCTTTGGACCAATGTAGATCTACCAACATACTGATGGACTACTCAAACGACTATTTGACTGTACTTAACCCATCAGATGACTTGTAATACACTGCGTGTGTTTGCGACAACCCTTAGTATGCTGACAGCAAAAATGGCTGACAAGACGCCAAAGGAATCTGGTGTTCCCTTTGCAAGAAGGATAGACCCCACGAAAGAGAGTTTATCAAACGAACAGATGCACTTTATCAGACAGGTGGAGCTCGAACAGTGGAAGAAGAAGACACAAAAGCTGAGGACACGGAATGTTGTGACAGGACTCGCCATTGGAGCGCTTGTACTGGGAATATGTATCCTTGCCATGCACACCAGCACAAGGTGAACTACGCAACGTTAGCTTAGCGTGCTAATGTTACTCAGTTGTTAACAGTCTAACACATATCAAGCCATGTCGTATTACGTACGCTCTATATAGTTTATTTATATTATTTATATTCTTAATTGACAGTAAGTTATTTAAATGGAATGTGCAAATTGTGAAAGGCAGGTGTCCATCTATTTAATGCAAAGATAACACCATGACGAAAAAAGTTCAGCTAGCTGGAAAGGGGTTATTTATTTTTATTTATTTATTTATTTATTTTTATTTTTATTTTATTTTATTTTTTTGTTAAACACGCTAGTTAATTAGCCCCAGTTAGTGCATTTCATGTATTACTATATGTGAGAATTTTGTATTGGTGATTACATTTTGGTCAGATAAAAGGTCGTTAAAACACTTACCGCTGTTTCGTAAACATTTCCAGTTTCCTTAAAGACTATTATTTAGCTGGAATGAAAAGTAAACGGTCCGCTTCATAATAAAGTAGATTTTTAATATCATGTTAGTTGAAACAAAGATGGCAGCCGGAAATAGTCCATTGGTCATACTACAGAAAGATGTATACAATGTGGTAGTTATATTTTTCGTGTCATACAAAATATAAGTGAACAAGAATATTTCTGTAACTGCAATAAATTCTTAAATGCAAAAATCTCAAATATAAAATGGATGATACTTGATTCCCAGAACCTGTTTCTTGCCTCCATGTATTTTCCATAACTCATTGCTTCCTTAGATGGCTACACATTTTACTCAGTGGCCCAGGAGCGGATCATGGATGAAATAGATGAGGAGGCCAAGCATGCAAGAATGCAGGGACCAAAGACTGGTGCCAATTGAGATACAACTGGACTGTGTGTCTGCTCCTGAACTATCCTGCACTTAACAGAGAACAGACTTGCGTGGACACTGTGGCCACGGATTCATATTCCATGGCTGGCTGCTGTGTCTCAAGTTGACGCAGCTTTGTTCTTTTTGTAAAAGATAATTGTGTTGTTGTGTGTCTGACTTTAGTTGCATATCATGATTAAACTTGCCTGTCAGTGGAAAAGACTATTCCACTGACCTAACATGACCTTACATGCCACTCAAAGGCCCAGAGTTGTAGACTGTCATTATTATTATTGACACTTTATTGTCAATAATAATTATTATGAATTGTTTTACTGATAATCAGATGTGTATATGAGATGAATATGCTAAACATCAGACAACTAGTTATGTAAAATCTACAGTGGCCTTTAAGAGCCTGTTAATGCCATTGACACTTAAAATAATACACAGATCAACAGCTGAAATTGCTTATTTATGTCGATAAAGTGATGATTTGTAAATATTTACTCTGTTAATTTTTAATTTTTGAAAGAATTCCACACTGGCTGAGACAGTTAACAATTAACAAACATTTTATTTTATTTTTCAAAATATGATTTATGGAGCTTGAACTAGCCACCAAATCTTGAGAGTAAAAATATAAAATAAGACATTGCTGGGGAAAGGCACAGATTCAGCATGGCAGGACAGCAGCAGCTTGAGAAAGCAATACAATTATATATGTACATTCAAAATTATGACTTGTAATTATCTTTCTTTTAATATATTATGAACTTTGGAAATTTTACTGGAGTTTAACTACCAGAAAATTCAGTGTGTGTACTGACTGTAAGGCAACTGCTCAGGATTCACAGCTTGGATTGATTTTTGTATCCAATAACATAATAATTAACCCAGTGGGGGCGTGGATCATTATGGTGAGAAAAATATACATTTGATCCAATGAAAATATTGTGATAAAACATAAACCAGAGAATACTGTACCTCCTTCATGAAAGAAAGAACTGATGAAATGTTAAAACATATCAGGTCTTCCTCAAGTCAACACAGCTTTATCCACAAACATCTTTATCTGTATAAATGATCAAGGGCTAAAGTAGAATTTACTAAAGTGCACAAGGTGCTTGATCTATCCAACAAGCAATACAATTGATTTTGCTTGAGCAAGAATTAATGTTGCTGAAATATTTAGTTTACTCATAACTTGTAAACATGATCTAGAAATGCATTCTAATATGTACACATTTACAACCAGCAGGAGAGCCAGTAGTCTAAAAGCTAGATGGATTCTTTTCATGAGGGGTGTGATCGCAGGTATTTCACAATCTAAGAGTAGTGTTCTCTACACTAAAGACCATCATTTTACATTTTCATATGTAGTCTATGTGTTGGCAGAAATCATATCCCCTCATTATACTGCTGTTGTGTCCTAAAGATTTACAGAAACATTACCCTGGACATCCTACTCACAATGTATGTAAATGTTAGAACTAGGCTCAATTCTCAAGGCTGAATCTGGAGAGTAGGTTATCCTATCAGAACAAAAAAAAGAACATGATATACACTGACATATTTTCATGTTCTTTCAAACTGTACAACAATGCATCTAGATTGCTCTTGTCAGCCTCCAGAAGAAGGAAATACCTACACTAAAAGTATATATATATATATTTATATATATATATTCACTGTGCAGTCAGCAGGTGCTGAGACATTAATAAACTACAGCAAAAAAAGTGAGATTTTGAAATGTCATTTAAATATGACAACTGTCAGTAAAAGTGTCAGCCTTGTGGTTCACATTACTGTGCTCAGGTTAGTTTATGGTACTGAATTCAGATACGCAGCAAAACAACTTCTGAAATAATTCTGGTTCAAAGTCATAGTAAGAAGTGCTGTAACTCAAAGATGCCACAACTCTACAGAACCTTGCACTATCACGTGACTGCAAAAAGCAAAAAGCAACACACTGATGTCAGATATTGCAGAGTACTGTGGCTTCCTGATACGGGGTTTTTTGATTGCGAACCATTTTACCTGACATTTTATTTACAGGAGAGCAAAAATGAACTGGTTATAGATTTTTTTTTTTTTTATGCTTCAGCTGCAACAAAATCACCAGAAAGGGTTGAAATGGGATTCTGTGGTTTCTGTGTAAATCCAGCTTTACTGATAATAGTTTGTATAATTTGAGGTAAATGGCCACTGGCAGAATCTTGGGACCACTGGCAGAGGGAGGCAGTTTGCTGTTTGGGGTGCCAGTGAAAGTGTTAAAGCATTTCTCCAACAGGATGGGTTTGAACACTGCAGTCACACTTCAGATGAGGTAGTCCATACCAACAGCAAGCTTGGCTGAGAGCCTCTTCTTACTAGTAAGGCGAAAAGGAAAAATACATAAAGGGAGCACAATATTATTTACACAGTGTTCAGCGAGGAAAATAATGGGAGTAATAACTGGTTGTTAATGCGATGTCTACTCACCATTCTACCAATGTCAGTGGCGAAGGTAACCCCTTTGCTAGGTTTTTCCTGGGAGCCACTACTGCTGCCTCCAAGAGAGTTCCTCCTAATAATACCTAAAAAACCAAATGCATGCACACAAATTACATCAGCACAGCAAGTACCACAATACATACATAGGATTTGGGAGATTTGACATAGGATGTAATACCTCCCAAATAAGAAAGGTGGGTATTTCTTACCTTGGATTGGCAATATGTCTAAGCGCTGGAGGCTGTTTCTGCGAGAAGATGAGAACCCACTGCCCTTGGACAGGCGGCGTTGTCGACTGGACAGCATAGCAGCAGGAGAGACGATTCCCGGAGGAGGAACTTTCCCCATTCTCTCATAGAGCTCCTCAATCTCTTTCTTTTGGGCAGCCTGCAGAGTCTGCACCTCTGTCAAATGTCTTACAAAGGGCAAAAAGTAACAGAAGAAAAGTCAAGAAAATGTAACTGGTATAGAATCTTTCATACAAAAGCAGCATGCACTTAACTTCAGGCATTAAAGTGGTTTGACAGTAAAAGAGGAATAAATCGGGCCTTCAGCTCTCACAGGAATTCAGTTTTGAAATTGAATGTCGAATTGAAACTATAAATGGTGTCACTTACTTCTCTCTGAGCTCCTGAAGCTCCTCCAGCATCTCATCATCATCAGTGTCTGAGTCATCGCTGCTCAGGTAGGGAGCGTTGCGGTTATAGGTCAGCATCCATAAATGATGCAGGGCATTGCTGTACTGCGGGCTGCCTGCCCCTCCATCCCACAACCTCCCTTCCATCTCAGCTGCCGTGACTGAGAGTCCACTGTCTGCAGACGTCCCCAACAGGCTGAGGCTGTAGGCTCTCCGACATCTCTTCCTTGTCCTCTGCCTGTCCCCGGCCCTTGTTTCCTCACCCTCCTCCTCCTCCTCCTCCTCCTCCTCCTCTTCCTCTTCTTCTTCATCATTGCCCTGCTCCTGCTGCTGCTCCTGCTTCCCAGCCCACCCAGCCTGACTGTCAAGCTCTTGGACGACCACTATTGAACCTCTGTGGGAATGTGGGTGAGGAGGAGACATGGTGAGGGAGGTGCCCAGACTTGTCTCTGACTCCCCCTGTTCCTCTGTACTGCTCTCTGTTGGGGTGCTGCCGCTGTCTGTGGGCTGTGGTGTAGCAGATACGACACCCTCGGGCACAGCAGGAACAGGGATCTCCATGCTGGGCGTCACCTGGAAGCGCCCAACAGTAATAGGCACAGACTGGACTTCTGTAATATAGAAAATGGGGGCATTAATAAGTCTAAGTGCAGTTATGTATTGTTTTAACCCAAATGAAGTATCTCAGTGCATTTTTTAATATACACAGTTTGTATAAGAAACCTGAGATATAAATGAACACACTGAAACTGTAGGATCTACCTCCACAAAACAAAATATAGAGCTGCAACATTTGTACAGGCAATTTATATGAGCGATAACAGGATTAAATAAGAGCTCAGTCACTGGTTGAACAGTAGTAACTACTCTAATCTAATCAGAGATTACTGATCAATAAAACAGAGCCGCAATCTTTCCTTGGATGTGAGTGCATGTGTGTGATTAAAGTCAACTCCTGTGTTGCATCAGATATGATAAATGCTGTCACTTTATATTGATGTTTTGGAGAATGCCATCATCTCTTTAAAAGCCGTCATTAATAAGAAATGAAAACTATAGTGTTTATCTGTTGTTACATATAATCAAATGATGTGACACATGCAGTTCGAGTCCTTGCATGCACTTGAAGCTTAGAATTACTTTAAAATCCTGCAGTACGTCAGTTGGCCCACTAAGTGTCCCTCTCACAGTAGACACTGAAAGCAGCTGGCTCGGCGCCACCTTTTCTCGGCACCCACCAAAACAGAGGGACTCTGTTGAATGTGGGCTTTTGAGGAGGGTATAAATACTGACAGGTGTGGATGTGGGAGGAAAGGCATTTAATGAGCGTTGCTGCTTTCTCATTGGTTCGTGGCAGTGGGTAGGGCCGCAATCACACCTACATTTGCGTCTGTATTGAATGGAACATTACATCCAGACTTTGAGTTTACGCAATGGCTCCTGAGGCACCACTTTAATGGGTGACAATGTCACCAAACACCAAGGATAAAATGGAGAGAGAGCCAAAGACTTGAAAACAACTCTGAAGGCAAAACTTGCCTTAACAGAGAAGTCAGATCTTATTTAGACCTAATATATAATAAAATACAGCAGAGAAAAATAAGGAGGCGTGCTAGCAAAAACATCATGTCATTTTCCAGTGCTCCCTTTCCTTGACTAATAACATACAGGACATGGTGTACGTATTAAATGTTTATGATCTAAAACAAAGGAGAAACATTGTGAGGAGTGAGGGAATGGCCATCAACTTACCAGCGTTGGTGGAGGATGCTTTTGGTCTGGCGCTGATCACAGGTACCATAGGATGTAATTGAGCACTGTAGGATGATAACTAGACAGGAAACAGGGAGAATAAACATATTATTGTTGGTGGTTTTATAAGTTTTTAATGGTATAAATCCTTAAATAAAAAGTAACTAGCAGTGACTCACAGTGTTTTCTGGGCTCTCTGGGGGTGATGGGGAAAGATCTGACAAGGAATTTGAACTGCAGCCTTCTGACTTGGGCTTAGCCTGGTCTGGAACCTGGATTGACAATGGGACCACATAGTTGTGGAGACTGTCCTCCTGGGTAACACTGGGGGCACTGGAGAGTCCAACCTGCTTCAGAGGCTGCCGAGGAGTTTGTGGAGGTGTGGGAGGCATAGAAAGGGGAGAAATGGGATGTGGCCAGCTTGAGTGTCTCTGATTAAACCCCGACCCGTCCATCTGAGGTGTATTGTCAGGGCTGTGGTAGATATTGTTCTGGGCTGGGATGCCTGCCGTAGGGTAAGGGACCTCTACTGGTGGGGACTGGTAATGTGGCTGGTATATGGAGGGATAAGCTGACTGTGGAGCTATGTGAGGGGGTAAATGGGGATGGAAGCCTGGAAAGGAGGGCATTCCCTGGGTAGGCAGGCTCGAAGGAGGGATGAAAGACTGGGCCATGCTCATGGCCATGGAGATGACATTAGCCAAGGAAAACAGGGGCTGCGTGTGGGGCGGCCACATACTGGGGTGTTGATGTGTCGGTGGGGATAACGTGACACCCTCGTTGCTATTTGGTCTTGGGATCTCACTTGCAGATCTGGGGGACCCTGGGGCTGAGGAGGGAAGGGAAGGGAAGGTGGGGTTACTGGCTACCCTTGTGAGGGGNACCCTGGGGCTGAGGAGGGAAGGGAAGGGAAGGTGGGGTTACTGGCTACCCTTGTGAGGGGAGGATGGACCCCTGCAGGTTTGGAGGACCCTAACGAGCCTGGATATGGGAATGGGAAGTGTGTGTGGCCCATGTAAGGCATGTGATAATTCTGGTGGTGGGGAAGGTGAGAAGCAGGGTGGTGCTGATAATGGAGGGGAGACCCTGGAAAAGAAAAAAGATAAACTGTTTTAATTTGTAGTTTACTAGATTGTCAGCATAATCTGTGCAAGAAAAAAATGGTGAATGGAAAAAAAGTAAAACGTTTTGTAGTGTTCCCTCTTTAAGCTGGTACGTCAGAACACCTAAGAAGGATAATTTTAGATTTAAAAAAAAAAAAAACACCTCTGCACAGTGGCAGTGGAATATTGGACAGAGCTGAACTAAAGAGACAAGTTACATCACTACTCTCCTCAGTTTTTGGTCTGTCCAATTATCCAATTATCTGTCCATAAATCCTTCCTGTATTTTTAAGTGGTGGGTTTCCATGGCGAACAAAGATGTTTTGTTTAACCTGGTATTTGTCTATAATTGCATTTGTAAGTCAAAACAGTTGTGCATGGGGTTTACATGGCTGTAAGGAATTCAGGATCAGTGGAGCAAGTGAGACTTTTTACCAATGACATTTTAGAGTTTAAATGGATTACATGTGTGTGCACAATTCTTTGGGTCTGATTGTGATTTCTACATCATTCCTTGGGGAATGGTCAAGATGCCAATATCCGAGCCCCATCCATTGATTTCACATTTCCTTCAACAATGGCTCCACAGTTACAAACCACACCTCCTGTTGCTCATGATGTAAACCAGCCTCTACTATTTCCATACTGATGAAAACATAGGTGAGGCATGCCAAGAGGCATTGCGAAAGTGACTATGCACTGGACGTCCAGCTGAAAGAGGACACAGGACCACAGGGAATAAGGATGTTCAGATGGCCGACAAAGCTGAAACAGGGCATATGGGGAATATGTGTTCTTTAATTGACTTCAAATGCTCCTCCTGTGGGGAGAGACACTTTGGTGTGGGAGGAGGCTATCTTGGAAATTCTGTAGGAGTTTGTGCTGGCAAACAGATGTTGCTGAGTATCGCAGCACTGGAGAAAAGCTCATGCTTTACAGGGACAGCATTCACATCTCCCTAAAAGCCAGAAAGTGCCCTTCAGGTGAGGTAATTACCCAAGAGGCCCTGCTGCAAGGCAGACATAGACGAAGGCTTTGAGGTGTGGGGAAGGTGGATGGCGCCATGCAAATGTCTGAATACCGAGAAAGGGCTTTTAGAGGGGCGAAGATTTTATGAGGTAGCTGTGCTTTGCTTGGAGTTATTCTTTGCCAAAGTACTGCAACAATTTTGCGGTGTGGTGAAACAGTAAACAATGCTAGGCCTCTTGATGTAGGAACCAAGGGGAAGGAGAGAGGGCTATTTACCTGGGCTGTTGTGGAAAGACTGTGAGCGTATAAGAGGTCGCCCAGGTGAAGTAATGTCTGCACTGAAGACGTCTCCACTTGGGCATGGGGGAGCGTCACGTACCCCTGCACTTGGGCTAGCCACACTGAAGTCTAAGTCAAGACACACACATGCATGAATGGATGCACAATGTTCATGCAGGAAAAAAACAACAAAACTGACATGCAAGACATGGAACACAGACATGCATGCTCAACTGATGTGCTGGAAGGAAGACAGCAAAGTTTTAATGATGCTCACAGATTTCAGAAATTCATGAAAAGAGCAGGACAATTCTCATATTCTAATTCACTTTCAGTTTCATATAACCTCCTACAGCATCAGGGGTAACCCAGTTTCACCTGATATAAGGTAAGATAAGTAATTATCTTATCTTAACCAGACTTGTAACTTACCAGGCAGAGAAGAGGAGGAGTGTGTTCGAGGCAGGCTGTGACTGTGCAGGTTAGGCTATAAGAGAGGACATTGAAACACATTGAGTATTAAATCAATGCAAATCATGACAGTTGTGATTGTGTTTTGTTCATTTTGGACAAAAATGTGCATACAAAGATTGCAAAAATGCACTGTTAAATGATTTTCTCTGTTATGTCATATTTCAACTTATGAATATTTCTGATGCTTTGCAAGTTTGCAAAGCACTAACAGGTGCCACACTATAGGCGACACTGACATCTGATCTCAGAAGAAACCATTATAGAGCAACCCCCACGTCTGAATAAATAATGTACAACTACAATATGTATTAGGTAACTTTCTGCATCAGAAACAAAGTGTTTCAGTTCATTTACCCCATTAGTAATAAGAAGAGTGGTGAGAATTTACTGTTGTTTTGTCAAGAGCTTTACGACAATGTTTTTAGTGTCTTTATCTGAGTCACAGATCCCTCTAATGTGGCTCCATCTGTAAGAGCCTGGGTATTAAAGAAGCTGATTTTTGTGTTCAGGTGGCAGACAGAGGAAAGCTTGTGTCCTAACAGTCTCTGCCTGTGACTGGACAATGCAAATAACTGGGGAGTGAAGCTGTAAAGACTCTTGGGGGATGTGGTTCATAGCCTGTTTTTAATCAGGCGCTGGACTGGAGCCAAAATAGATTTGTCCGAGGTGGTCCAGGAAAATTATGTGCCCATGGGGTCGGAACCACGGTGTGAGCTGGGTAGTTAGGTGGGGGGGGGGTATAGTGCTCTTGCTGGTTTGTAGTCCACCATGAAACCTCACATTATATTCATCTTTGTAATTTACAAACATTTTATATCTCTTTAACTGGAGGAGCATATTGTGTCCTTTGTGTTCTACAGAATGGAATGTATCCTTGCAGAATAAACACTTCTTTTTCCTCATGGAGACAAAACTGATTTGGTCTTAGCTCATCTCTTACAAGACAGCATAGCTCCTAGGGGAATCTTGATTTTATCCAGCAAGGCATAATTAAAAAAAAAAAAAAGTATCACTTGCTTTCCAATTGCATGCTGAAAAGCTTATTATGCTTTAGGGACTAAAAAAAGATGTAAGGATGAAGATGAGCATGAGAATAAATTATATTAAAACGATGGCACGGGGTATGTTTCTAAAAAAATAATGGGTTTTATTACAGTAGTGCTTTTAGGATCATCATGTTCCTAATGAGACTAAAACCTCAGGTGGCTTACAGAACAATCTGTTCTTAACGTTCTCTCTTTAAGGGCAAGTGTCTCAAGAGAGCCTTTGTGGGCAACATAGGAAGGCTTTCCATTTGCACCAGATTTATGAGTCTGTCTGACATAACCATAACTGGAAGCGCTACGAAGGATGTGATTTATGATGACCAGACACCACAGTAAAACACATAGTTACTTCCTTTGTTCTCATCTAAGTGCTGTGATGTGGATTACTGCAGCGGTACAGGGAATGGTTTTGTTGCAGACCTGTGAGGAAGACAAGGAGTTAATCCCGCTGTGGAAAGGAGGTCGGGGAGTTCCATGCCCACTCAAATGAACAGACTGTTCTTTCGCCATCAGAGCTTCCGCTCGTTTGATGATGTCATCCATGCGGTGGATGAAGCCCTCCTTCTCTGATGGCAGGATAAATTCATTGTGCACCTTGAAAGCAAAGAATATATTCACGTGTACATTTCAGGAGTGAAATCCTTCTTTCTCAGCTTGTGTTAGCTCAGTGGCATCATGTTATTTAGACAATCTCAATGACTTTTCAAAAGTCAGATGAAGTACTGGAGTAGCATATAATCCTTCAGCTGACTAAAAGCATTAAAATTAAAGATTGTATCTCCAATTTTGGATGAAAACCTTTGATTCTAGTCAGTCAAATTATGGTAATTTTTATTATTTCACTCTAGAATTGTTCTTATTTTAATTTCAAACTCTCCAATATTGAAGATACAAGCTTGTTCATGCTATTTGTTTACAAACCATATACCTCCAATTTTGGTGAACTTCATTATTGATTGCATCAACAACAAAAAATGCCACTCTACTATTTCCAAGTACTGTGCAAAGTGTACATTTTTATACTTGAGTACATTTTACTGATAATACTTATTTACTATTACTTAAGAAGAATTTTCAGTAAAGGAATTGTATTTGTAATTGAGCAGGTTTCCAGTAATGTATTAGTACTTTTACTTAAGAAAATGATTTGAGTACTTCTTCCACCAGTCTGTGTACTACACTTATTATGTTTGTATATCCATCTGTTCATCCACCCACCCAAACACCCACCCACCTATCCTCAAACAGCACATGAATTAAGTGTATCTTGAGTAACATCCACAAAACAGCAGTTTGTTAGAGGAGGTTTTGAGTTTGGATATTCACTAGGTTTTGAGTGTTGCTGTGAATTGTGGGCAGGGTGTGGTGACCGTCTCCTGTCAGCATGGTATAATTTTGATCATTTAAGTGCCGCACTAAGAACCACGGGGGCTCTTGTCATGCCAAGTGCCCCTGCTGTGCCAAGACTGAGTAAACAAAAGCCCAGTGTATTTCAGAGTCAGAATACACAGTACTTTCAAATGAACAAAAAGTGCTGCTGCACATGTTGCTTCATCACACCTTCTTTACACAAATTTCTTGTGTGTACCCTACCTCTCTACACTCCAGTCTCCATTAAAGCTCAAAGGAGACAAGAGAAGGGGGATGAGGCTGCTTATCTGCGTCATTCACTTCCCATTTAGTACGATATCAGCCATAAGAGCGTCAAACAAAAGGCTGTTAACTGGAAGCAGGATGAAAAGTGCGTACATTCAGCAGAAATGCAGGAATCTGCCAGATACTTTATCATCTAAGAGTGCCAGTTTTCCTGATGTATTTCAGGACAAATTATACACGAGGTTCAGTCCTCATGAATGATAAGCACCACTAGATAACTATCATGCAACTTTCAAAAGTAAACTTCAGATTAGTTCCATTTTAATTCTTTATATCTTCAACCTGATTGATTCTTTGTCTTGCTATTGTAAAGTACCATTTCCAAATACATTGTCTGGCTGATGTTTGTGGAACAGAGGTTAACAGAGGCTATTTATACTGATTAATTTTGGTCTGTAACTCACCATGACAGCAGCAATGTCCTCAGGGTTATCTCCATCCAGGTCAAACTTGAAGGTAACCATCTTATCATTGTGGGTCTGCAGCTGACACTCCACCACCCGATCAACTTTATCAGAGAGCTGCAGGGACGGACAGGATCAATGGTGATGATGGGTGTCTGTTTACCAGGTAAAACACTGAGCTAAGTTAAACAGAGACAGGATGTTATGTGTGTGTGTGTGTGTGTGTGTGTGTGTGTATATATACACAAGAGTGAACGTGGTGTGTGCTTGTGCATGTATTATGACATGCACTCTGCACCACTGTATGCACATATGGGTAAGCACAACCTGTTTGTCTTTGCCTCTAGACTGAACACGCTCATTAAGAGACCACAGTGTCCTGATCAGAAAACAAATGTACTGTGGTTGCTAGGAACAATAGTATAGCTACTAATAAGATTACAGAAGCAGGGTGGAGCTTTAACGCTCAATCAGAAATAAAACACCTCCACTAATTCAATAATTCATTTCTGCTAAGTGATTTATTTGTTTATGATTTATATAAATCCATAATTTCCATACACAGTGTTGCAATTAAACAACACACTATTTATTGTACCCCTGTGATGCGCAGCCTGGAGCGGGCTCTCCTTCTGAATAGCTTCCCAGAGGTTCGCCTAGCAGCGGATTTCTCGATTTTCTCTGATAGGCCCTCGTAGCCGTCACTCCACCCTGAAGTCACATCTGAGGCATAACTGCAAAAAAATAAAAAAAAAATGACTGTTATTAAAAGCATCCAGCAGTTTAAAAAGCTATTAAAGAATTATTCCTAGAACAAATTAGAAATAAGAATGTCCTCCGCGACAGAAGTGGTAGAAGGAATTGACTATCCATCAAGACAGCTTCTTTTGGCATCACACATAATAGTAAGCAGTCCCCTGATATGTCAAATAAAGTCTTGATTTGTTACAGTGGGACGTCTCCAGGCTGAAATGGGACAGTTGGATGGTTTTCAAGACAACACTTCCATGTAACCTACTGTATTTACACAATGACCAAGTTTTAGGTTTCACAGAACTGAAGTACATTCTGCGTATTTTATAAAAAGCTTTGGTTCAGCTAATTATGTCTCCAGGGACTTTTTGGATTGCTGTGGTTACTGACTCCCTAGATCTACCTCTCCAGAACAGCCAGCAAACATTTACATGCCAACTGGCTGGCAGCATCCACTCATCTTTATTTAAATATTATACCTCATGGGTAACTTTAGTTCAAACCAAAGCTTGCTTTCACCTTTAAACAATGAGTACATGGAAAGACAGAATAAGGTCAACCATTTGTGTTGATATTGCTAATGGTCCATCTGTTTTGTGGACACCGTGCATCTCTAAGTGCACCTCTCAGTCACACAGAACCATTCTCGGGAGGAATTAAGCAAAATGGACGTTGGAGGCAGGTAGGGACATAGAGAGATTTTCATGTTCTTATTTTCATTTAGGGGTCTATTTTGAAACCTTTGAAATGGTTAAATGTGCAAAAAAAAAAAAAAAAAANAAAAAAAAAAAAAAAAAAACACCTCACATTGAACCACTTGATGCAGCACCATTTTACACACTGAGTGAAAACTCCACTCTAAAATGCTCACTCTGTTCTGATTGGCCAGCTGCATAGGGCCTGAGCTGGCAACACTCACAGATTGTGAAACAAAGATAATGGCTAAATGCTTGTTTGCAAGCCTCGTACTTTGTGTGAGTGTCTAACAAGGCGTATAGGCAGGTAACTAATCAAAAACAAAGCTGTCAGGACAGTCCAGGACCTTTGGCTTACTGGATGAATATCTATAGGTGTGAACCTCAAGTTCTGCAATCTTGACAGTATTCAACACAAACTCCCTACTAAGAAGTAAAAAAAACAAAACAAAACCAGAAAATAACAAAAAAAAAAAAAAAANAAAAAAAAAAAAAAAAGCATAATAATATATCCCCTTTAAATAGTGCATGACTAAGCTGAAACATGATATCCAAACAAAGCTGTCAATCTGTTTAGAATAAGTGAGATACTGCCAATCACAGAAACTGTACTAAGCTGATAATTTAAAAAAAAGTCTATAATATGTTATGTATTCTATACTGCATGTTGCCCAACTGCTACATGGATACACAACACATCTTACACCAAATTACTTTTTTAAAATGTCTATTATGCTGTGAAACCTCTATGAACAGAAGATGATCCTAGATTCCTAGATTACCCCCCCCCCCCCNCAAAAAAAAAGGACATACAGCACACATAATCTGCCTCCCATTGTGCTCATGCCGAGAATAAAGCCTCTCTCCCTAACATACCACCAACATGGAAAACAGTGTTTCCATAGCATCTGAGGCCCACTCACGCAGAAACCTGCAAGGGTCCATTTGCCTGACTGTAACGAAAACACAGAATCTGCTGTCGACTGCATCAAGCTTGTTGTCGCAGCCACACAGATGTGGAGGAGAAATTATATATGTCTAATTATATATGTCTAATTACAGACATTTCTACAAGATTTACATTGATTTTCAGGTCCTCTAACTTTATTAAGGAGGGACTATTGAACTGCATTGTTCCTTGGATGCTAAAAATAGCAACAAGAGGGAAGTGAAAAAAAAGGGGCGTGAAGAAGTTTACCTGTCCACGGGGGAGTTGAAGCCACTCGGGGGCCCTGAGTTGCCAGGCTCTGTGTTATTAGATACTGCAATACTCTATGAATAGAAACACGGGATGTGGTAAGGGAAACACAGCAACAGATGTTCATTCTTTTGTCTTTTGGAGTGCAGATAATGGCCAAGAAACAGATTCCACAAACTGCATTTTGAGTGCAGACTTACTTCAAACCCACCACAAAGGACTCCATTTTAATAATATGGAATTGTAATTATTTGGAATTAATTCTGCTTTAACGGATCAACAAATTCCTCAAAAAAAAAAAAAAAAAAAAATGTAGTGAAAAATCAACAGATACAACATTTTCTTTTTGATGTGCTGCAGAACAACATTAAAAAACAATGCAATCATTATTACTAATTAAACTAATTTGAATCTGTCTTAAACAGCAATGCTTCTGCACAGTGTTGGACATAGTAACACTGAAGAAGGAGGGCTCATTAAGTCTGCAACACCACTATGTGATGACAAGCTCTTTATTGAGGCCACTCACCGAGGGGAAGCGGAGGCCTGGGATGGGGAGGCCATTTGCAGGCGGGACGTCGGTGTGTGTGGTGGGAGGGGTTGGAGGTGCATTAAGGCTGCTGGCCTCCAGCGGATCCTGAAGCCCAGAGGGGCTCAGATAGCCGTCTGTCTCACAGTCAGCTGTTACAACAAAGGACATAAGCTGTTAGCATGTGACCAACCATTGTCTGATTGACAATCTGTAGCATATACAGCAGACACACATGATATGCAGACATACACACACACACACACACACACACACACACACACACACACACACACACACACACACACCAAAGCAGAAAAAGTTCCATTATGGACTACCACTGTTATAAGATGACAGAGTGAGGATAGCAGAGGTTGGACTTATTTCGACTAGATCAAAGTGATTAATTGGGCTCTCTGGTAAGAGTATCTGGTTTGAGATAAGCACTAATAAACATTTAATAACTACAGCACAACACAAAGCTCATGAGATAAGAGACTAACAGGGACTGAATAATTTAGTTATCCACAGTTTTACATTTCACTGTAAGCCTTCCATGTGCTGTGAGATGCAAATGGCTCTGCAGCTAATGCAGCAAAAAGCATTCCGCCCCAGAATGTGTGATAAAGTGCTTTAACAGAATTTATGATTCATCCATATCCATCTGATTCATATGAGTGACACATGATGAGTACACTACACAGTAAATGTGTAGTTACTGTGTAATCATAGCACTGTATTATTATTTTGTCATTTTAACTACATTCAGTAGATTATCTGACCCATTGTACTAGTCATGTAAAGACTCTTGGTACTGTGAGTCTGTTTGGATGTAGGTATTCAATAAAGGGTGAAAACCTTGTATCTCCAAAGTGTCATCTGTTCAGAAAGTAAGAAGAATTGAATCTTTTAAGCTTGATTAAATGTGTTTCTGACATTATCCAATTTGTTTTGAAGATGATTTATGTGACTAAGAAGTTGCATTAGAATAATGTAGAGAAGCAGGGACTGTAGTTGTTGAGAGAAGCTTATTAATCCTTGAACTTTAACAAGGTGGAATATAACATTACATGGCTCACAATTGGCCGAGGAGAGGCTGTTGTGGCGGATGTGGAAGTGCTGGTCTGCTTCAGGCTCCTCTGGCTCTGCAGGGAAGTTAGAGCTGACCCCAGAGTCCACAGAGCTGGTGACCGGAGACAGGATGGGTGCTGGAGGCGTCATGGCTGGTATGGGTGACTCTACAGCAACAACTTCACCAACTTTAGGTGAAGGGGGCTGAGGCTCGGGTTCCTCTTCTATGGCTTCTTGCTCCTGCTTCTTCTTGCGCTCCTCTGCTTGCCTTTTCAGCTTTTCTCTCTGCCGTTTGATGGCCGTCACCCTGTCCCTTATGGCCTTGGCCACCAGCTTGAAGTCTGCCTCCCACACAAAGCCAAGCACAACCTGCATAATAACAAGAGTCAGTCAGGGTACAACACTGCGTGTTTAAATCACGGTCCATGATGTGCTACCACATTTTGTATACAATCATGTAAGTCCTCTGAACTTAATGACTTTACCGCACATGCTGTGACATCATCAATCCTTTGACAAAGGGTTTTGTGCTAACAGCTTTGCTTTGTGTTACCTCAGTGCATACTGACTGCACTCTGAGCATGTCAGTCTGTGTTTTCCGCTGTCTCTTGTGACGGCTAAAGAGTCCAACAGAGTGGGACAGTCAGTCTGAATCTGCCTATCAACACATATTCAGATTACAGCAGATCGCCTGGACTAGATGTCCCTTGCTGATACCAAATTTGATCTTGATGAAAACTATTTTGAACAGGTATACAAGCATGGAATTGTGGCTTGTATTTTCATTAAAAGTGACCTCTACAGAGAAGGTTTTGGAGGACATAAGGGCCTGTTTCGTAATAAGGAAGATAGCCATTATACTTTTAAAGACGTGACCTCGCTGCTTCCTGAGCCATGCTCTCATGTTTCAAACTACTGATGATTAAATGTTGAGAGGTGCCCTTGACATACACTGCCAGGGCTGAATACATGATAATAGCTGTGCTTTTATAACAGAACCATAAAAGAACTGTAATGATCTTGGGGTGGTCTTGTGTTTGAGGTCAAGTGTCAAAAAACAAATTACTGTTTCACTAACACTGTCAGGGCATTGTGACACGATGTAGCTTAGCCTATTTCAGTGCCTCCAAATCTAAAATAAACAATCATTCAAAAGATACCATATCTACAACATCCATGGCATTCTGAGGCTTACTAACACTTAATATTTAACAATACCTTGTCCTCTGTTTGAAAGAACCAAAACCATACACCATATTTTCATAAATAATTCAATTCAGGATATTATTGTTGAAAGAGGAAAAGAATTAGCTACAAGAAATAACACAAGAGTTGAATCTAACTTAGTCCAATTTGGCATCCAAACCAGCCCAATGTAGAAAATTCTTTTGTGAGGGGGAATTGGGTGTTAAATTCTGTTAAAACACGAGGTTGTGATCTGCTCTATATTGAGTCAATATGGTAAGCCTTCCCTCATAAAAGCAGTAAAGACCAATCATCATAAATTATGACCAGAATACAAAGTACATCTGGGTTTTGGTTAATGGCTATAGTTACAAACTGGGTTATTAAAGCAAAGGTTAAAGGTCAACCTCACAACAAGGTGTCTGTGTGTAAGCCTACCATCTCTTGAGCCACCTCCTCAGGCACATCTTTGTAGAGCTCGAACAGAAACTCGATGGCATTATTGTCCTTGTACTTCCCGTGGAGCTTCTTCCTGTCATCCATGCGGAGCCACAGCTTCAGTCCTGTCTTCACCATGTCATCCTCCTCTGCCAGCTCCACATGCACGCCATTGTTCTCCTGGAAGAAGGGGTGATCTAAGAGGTCCTGGATGGTGTACCTGCAGCAAAAAAATGAGAGGGTTGTTTTTGCAGCAGCCTAGGACTTGTTTATTAGAGTAACAAAAATGACTATTCAATGGAGGTCAAAATTATTAATGCACTTTATTTGTTTATTGATCATTTGATTGATCAAGGAGAGTTACAAAATAAGAGATAGCATACCTTTCATCATTGTCCATACGGATGCAGCCCTCAATGATCTCCTTGAGCTCTGGGACTTTGACTTTGTAGAAGCTATCCGGTTTAATTCCCTGTGAAAATAAGGTGAAAATAAGCATACAATAAGACTGAGTTACACTTAGCTTATGTGGAAGAGGTACTCTTCTGAAAGATTTGGAATTTAGACTGATAGACAGAATAAGGGATCAGCAATAATAACATTGATCTCTTCTTCAAACATTCCACAGTTTTCCAGGCAGACGATGCGATGAAGCAACACCAGCCACTCCTACCTGCATTATATGTTAACATGATCCTTTGCCTAGTGACTCTGCTCTGCAGTAATGTCAACACCAGAGAAGAACAAAAGGAAGACTTCATGAAAAATAGTTTACCAACCTGTCCTTCCATAAGTCCTTTAAAAGCTTTTACTCTCGTGACAGCTAACTACAGTAACTTTAAGACTTTACATAAGTGTGTTTTTCCTTAATGTTAACATAAAATGAAGATTACAGCAGAGCTCCCATCCCTGCAAAAACACACTCATATGACAGTGGTGCAAATAGCACTTGTTATAAAAAGGCCAAGGGCAATAAGATGTCCAGGCTAAGATGCCCAAACAACAATTTAATGTTAATTCAAAGCATTTGAATAAATCTACCACTATGTGTGTGAAATGCTTGGTTATCATATTTATGACACCAACCTGTCACAGACAAACTGGTCTCTTTGTTTGTTATGAACACATATTATTTTCTCAAGGTATACCTGCTTCCTGTTTAAGTGAGGCAAAGGACAGAGAAGGTGGAACAAGAGCATTTTAGGAAGATGATATTCTCATTTTATGCCTGGATGATACTGAGTTCATAAAAAAACAAGTTGCACATATGGTTCCATCAAACTACTTTTCACTTTGTCAAAGGTTTTTTTTTTTTTTCATAAAAACCTATGAAACAAACAAATGAGGCACTATGGAGATGGTAAACACAAACAGGGTTACAGTGAATCACAGAAATGTTGTTCTCTGTTATCTTGCATGTAAACATGACTACAGTGCTTCAGTGTCCTCACCTTCTGAACAAATCAGTGTTACCTCATTCCAAATCTAATTTGTACTTCTACTCATCTCCTGTGGAGGCAGATGTCTTGTGATGATGCTGAGAGATTAGCTGCCATTATACTGAATTTATTATTTTCATCAGGAATAAAGCAATATAATGTCTTACAAAGTGTTGCCTACACAGTTATTTTATAGGATAAAACTGACTGAAATGTGTAAAGGCACTTTCCCATTGTAGTTGTTTATTTTCTGTGACTCTAATGGCTGAATATAAAATATAAAACAAGACCACTCCCAAGCATCCAGATATGACACACTCACAAAGTTTATATATATATACACACATATACATATGTATATATATATATGTATGTATATATATTACATATAATAATTAATATACATATATATATATATATATACACACACATATATATACTGTATACACACACACACACATATCCTTAATATATATCTATATCTATATATATCTATATAGATATATATATAGATATATCTATATAGATATATATATCCTTTATCCTTTATATATAAAGAATATGTATACGTTGTACTTTTGATTTGTCAAGCAATCTTTCTCTATGCTCCTTTCATAAGCAAGTATAGTGGGAGTCATATAAAGAAGAATTCCTCAGATGACGAACATAAAATTCCATATTAGGTCTGCCTTTCGTGAATTTCGTAATTCAGGAAAGGCAAACCTAATGTGATTACCATAAAACCTTTTGCATGGGTAAGTTTCTCCAACCCTAAATGGAACATGAGTATAACAGCGATCAATGCTACTTGTCTTGTTTGTGGAGGTGCCAGAGTTACTTTGGCTTGCTGGCATTGTCACTTTCTCACTTTCCAGCCTCCATCAGCCTCTGTTTGCTTTGCATATGTGACTTGAAAAAAGAAAACAGCCCTCTTTGTGGAGCAAAGCCTGGCACACAATTTCCAAAACATATAATTCTATCGTCGCCTGCGCTTGCCCACCATGGCGTCATCACTGTGCTTAGCACCAAGGAACAGCTTGAAATATGGCAGCCTGGAGGCTACACAATGCAATAAAGTCTGAAAACTCACTACTGTGCTTTTAGGTTTTTTGAGAAAATCCCCCAGAATTCTTTTTGATAAGGCTTTCACATATGACCTGAATCCAAAAGTTTATTAACTTGTGTAAGTGCACCAAGCATATCTTTATTTTCTAATAAAAATGTACAATTGACAGAAATTTGTAATAGTTTACTTTGTTTTCCATTTCAGTGACGTCCTGGAGAAAGATTTATCTCAGTAAAACATGATAGAAGCAGTTAAAGACACCAGTAATCAGTGAGTTTTAACATGTGCTATCCTGCGTCATGTCTGTAGATTGAAAACAGAGAATCAGTCGGGTTGCTGGGTTGTAGTTCTGCACCTTGAGCTTGTAATGGACAAAACTGAGCCTTTAAAAAACAAAATGAGGCTTTCATTCTATGTGGGGCCCGATTTTTCCATGGATTCAGGAGGATATCCAGACATATATCCAGGATATCCTTGTTCCCCGTGGTCTTGATTCCATTTTGCTTAAGGAAGAAACACATGTGGACAATTACATTAAATGCATGTTAGAAAATGAGGTGGCGTCCTCCTTCTCTACTCACACTGGTGACTTTGCGGTAGATCTGGGCGGCGTTTTGGCACTCAGAGTACGGGTACTCAGAGGTGGCCATCTCCAGGATGCACATTCCAAAGGCGTAGACATCCACCGCTTCGTCATATTTCTCCTCATACATCTCTGGGGCCATGAACTCTGGTGTTCCTATCAGGAGTTAATAAAGTTAATATTGATTATTAATTAAATATTCGATTACTGCTCAAACAGTATAGGACAGGCCAACTTCCTCTCATATACTGAATAAACATAAATCGTTTGACTAGGCAAACTGCATTCTGGTTCAACAAGAATCTTGCCTCTGAGGGTTGATACTCCCTGTGGCAAACTTAGCCCTGAAATTAAAAGTCATTGGATGGATAGTAGATTAAATAAAAGATAACAGAAGAAAGGTTTGGGGAATTTAAATAGTTTCTTTTTTAAATGCTTCATCCCGTTCAGTTGGTGAAGTAAATTTGTTCTATGCAAAATACCTAAAATGTAATCTCACACACACACACACACACACACACACATACTCCTTCCACTTACCAATGACACTTTTAGCAAAAGAGGCACTTTTAAGAGTAGCCAGGCCCAGATCTCCTATCTTGACGGAGCCAGTGGGGCCGGTGATGAAAATGTTGTCACACTTAAGGTCGCGGTGGATGATGGGAGGCGTGCGTGTGTGCAGGAAGTGAAGCCCTTTGAGTATCTGACGACTCCAGCACTGCAGCAGCTTCAGTTTCATCTCTTTGAACCTCTTCAAGTACCTAAAACAAAGATGAGAAGACTAAACAATTTTTTTTTTTTTTTAAACCTGCAAAGAGAGGAAGCTTTTAAGTTACACACCCAAAGAAAAATACATTTCTCATTTTGACATCCAAGAGGAAGTTTTAAGCTGAAAGAGTTTCCTGATAGCTCTCCCAGAACATTTTATCCAGAGTTTAGCTTTTTTCTGATCCTTATCCTGCATTTTTTAAAAATCATTTCACCTTATAAAAGTGACAGATAAAGCATCAACTATGACATAAATGTACTCGTTACTAAGATGTAAGATGTGAGGAGTTCTGACAATGAGATCTGAGTAATATATCACTTATTCTTATTACAAGAAAGACTTGATCCAGTCTTTTTTAAATTATTTTTTGGTGTTTTGTAAATGAACACATCATTCCAGCTTAGAGGGGGACTGGATGGACAGACTCACGTTTTAAGGGTTCCTGAGGTCATGAGTTCAGTCACCAGGATAATGCACTTGTGGCCTTTCACTGTGGACTTCCAGGAGTCGTGGAATCGGACAATGTTGGGGTGCTGCAGCCCCTTCAGCATCTCCACCTCCTCGCTGAATCGCTGCCGCTCCATTTTGGTCAGCTTACGTGTCTACAGAGAAAATAAAACTGTCAGTTCAGAGTCTTCAACTAAAGCTATAAAGGGTCTTGTCAGGACATTATGCAAGCAGGTAGCAAAACAAATTGGGGGAGATCAATTTGATAAATCACTGTTACTTTAGCTAATGAGCTCGCCATGGGAGTGGAAACCACAAGTTCATCCATCTGGGTGACACTCTGGTTACATAATCAGATTTATTTTCCAATAAGGGGAGCTCTGACTTTACAAATTCAAAGAGGAGGTTTCTGAAATCCACGTAAAACTGAACCAAACACTGCAATCACGCTGGCTGGACAAAGACATTTTTGTGCTTCCTCTGGGATGAATGGTCCAATTTAGCTCCTGTTGGAGTAACTCTGCCTGTGGTGGGTGGTTAGTGGAAAACTCCTGAGAGACTTGGGGACCATGAATCCTGCATTGAGGCAAGTTTCTGGGAAAAATGCTCTGCATATGTTTATGCTTACAATCAACCTGACCATTACACACTCTCTCTCTCTCTCCTTCCCCTCTAAGTGTATTGCTACAGTTGTAATGTTAAGCCACCACCTCAACTCAGGAGGCCGACTGTCTGAAGACATGCTACCTCTCGTCGCATAACGCATGCCCCTATTTATCCCCATCAGTCATCTGTCAAACTGTCATTTTACACCAACAAGTCAAACACGAGGTCCTGTGTTCAAAGACAACACACACAGGAGACTTCTGACCAAGTGTGTTTGCCTTCCACATTATGTCAATACTGATCAATTTTGATTTGAATACAGACTAAAGCTTAAACCTCATATGTAAGACCTCTGTCAGAAAAACTAGATGTTAACTTCTTGCATAGGTTAAGAGTAAAAATAAGCATTTATTGATGAAAAACATGTTTCTACAGATTTCTTTGTTAGTCATATGAAAAAGCTTTTTACATTCTGCCTTATCTAATGGAATGGTGTATCACTGTGCTTATCTTGTAAATAAATCAGCTTTCCTTATAATCTAATTTGAGAGTTCACTATCTCTATCTTCATGCTGATACAATCAATTCAGCTTTATGGACCTTAAAGCAGCAATGTGGAGACTTGGATATTGAGATTTGTGGTTTTATAGATCATTGTTGTCCTTAACATGACACAAATCATCACCTGTATGTGTTGTTATATGTATTAATGTGTGTGTGTGTGTGTGTGTGTGTGTGTGTGTGTGTGTGTGTGTGTGTGATATGAATATAAGCCAATATATTTGTCTCTTGTCTCTTTGTAGACAGTGTAGAGTCAAAGAAATGTTGGCTGTTAGCAGCAAGGGTAGCGTACATGCATTAGCCGTGGCATGCTGCCTGAAGACTGACATTTCCAAACCGTTGGATTTACTAGAAAGCCAGACGACATGGCACAATCGCAAAATTCTAAAATGCAAAAATGTGTTCCAAGGAATTCTTGGAAAAACCAAAATCCTGCTGAATTGAATTATGTGCGGGTTGACATAAAATCTGATCTGTCATCACGCTAGAGCTGATTACTACATGTGAAATACCCAAGCTGTAGAATATTTTAATCTAGCAAAAAAAAAGAAAAAAAAAAAAANAAAAAAAAAAAAAAACATTAGTGGAAAATTAAGATGGAGAAAAAAGCAAAATATGAATTGTGGACACTGATGTTACCATATGATTTCAATACTATGCTGGATAATTTCATGGTATCATAACAAAGCCTTTTCCAAGTAAACACACACATTTAAGCTGTGACTAATAGCAGAAATGAAAATAACCATAACGCAGCCTTTTCAATGTGATTTGGAAAGTACCTCAGAAAAAGCTATTAAACAAAAATTTATATTATATACAATAATAATGAGTAATATCTATAGTAATATTTGGCTTTTTGATATCTATATCGGGTTGAAGGCGGAGATACAGTGGTTGGCCCACTGGCATTTCCTAAGGAAGGAATCCTCTGTTGACAGATGTACGAGGAGTCAGTTGATACTTTTTCATGGGATATTTGCCTGTATCCATGTACTCCCGCCTCCCACACCCCCCTTCAAAGTTTTAGGCCAAAACACATTGCATAACGCTGTGGAAAGCAATGCAGGGGGAGCCACAAAAACAAACTATCACAGTTTTGAAAAGACAAGTGAGCTTATCCAGGGATTCAGAGAACCAGAGGTGTTTGAAATGAGCCTTTGCTGAATCTGCTTTTCTTATGTGTCCTGACACAGAAGACTTCATTTCTTCCTCTTATTACTGTCACCTCTTCCATGGGATCATTTATTCTTAGCCAGCGAGGTTGTGTATGTTGAGTTGGGGGGGTCTGTTAAGGCTGGGGATGGAAATACTTGGGCCAGGTGCCACATAAGTGAAGTTACATAAGCTGTTGATGGTAGAGGAGCCACCGGTATTAAGATTTCCCCTGTCAGCGCCCCTATTGTGACAACCAGGACATGAAAACTACACGTCAGCCAACATTTGCGCCAAACCAGGTGTGTGCTTTGGCTTAGTGAAGGAATGAACAGTCACTTTGCACTATCCTAACGTAAAACTCAAACAAATACTGTGTCCTTACAGGATCTGTGTGACAGGATCTGTGTGATATTCTGTCTGTGTGGACATACTGTGTGGTATCTGTAGGATTTTTGAGAAAAAAGTTGGGCAAGTAAAAAAAGTGGATTCATCACACTAAATCTAACCGGCAGCAATGTGGGTTGAAGGTCAGTAGCACGCTTCAATGCCTTTTCTATATCTATATTTTCCAGAGGGTATTAGAATAAACTGGTTTACATACAATGTGATGCAGAGTGGTCTGGCATAAGCAAACTTAGCAATCACCTGGGGCCCCGGTCATTATTGGGGGCCCACTATGTGTTAAGTTTTTTTTCTTTGCATCCATTGGCTCTTATCTGTTTTTGTTTATTTTCACATTGTGGTTGTAAATAATTGTCATTCTTTTTTTCATCTTTTCATTCATTCATTCATTTAATTTTTTTGTCTATGTCATTCTTGAGTAAGTAAGTAAATTTACTTTTTGTAATGATGTCACATATTCTTCTTGGAGTTAAAGGACCAACCATTTTGCATGTTTGAGCCTAATATATTCAATTTTCATACGTTACATTACCAACAACCATTTCCCGAAGGATAAAATCGTATTTCAACTTTCCTGATATTTTGCAAAATCTCTTAATCTTTCAAAATCAAATNATAAAATCGTATTTCAACTTTCCTGATATTTTGCAAAATCTCTTAATCTTTCAAAATCAAATATTCATGTGATACACACCCACCTTAAAAATCGATGTTTCTCCTGCTAATAGTTACACAGCCTTATGAAGTCACGGTCATTTAAATTTTTCGATAACTGCAGGTCTTCTTTTGGGACTATATTTCCTGGTGGAGACATACAATCACTCAGCACTTTTTATTGCACTTAAAAACTAAAATTACTTAACTTTGAAAAAAAAAAAAACCTATACGTCTTGTTTGCAATGATGGATTACCTATTCCAAGAACGTTTCAAGTATTAACAAGTTGATTTTAATCGTGTACCAGAATGAACTGAAACCAATGGCGGTCTGGAAGGTAGGAAAAAAAAAATTTAATTCACCATTTCAGTAGAATGCTTTGCTTTAGTATGCTTTGTAATGTTACGTGTATGAAAATTGAATATATTAGGCTCAAACATGCAAAATGACCGGTATGGTCCTNTGTAATGTTACGTGTATGAAAATTGAATATATTAGGCTCAAACATGCAAAATGACCGGTATGGTCCTTTAATGGAAAACTTTTTGAAGGAGACCCAAGCTCATTGTACTTAAAAGTGATGTATCTCAATCAGAAGATAACTTTGTATATCTGGAATATTTTGTTCATCGTTAACTTGTTTTTAAGACAAATACACATGGAGAAGAGTTTTTTATTCTGATATTTCTGACAAATAAAAATTCTGATCTTGTTTTCATCAAGTAAATTGAAAACCTAGAATCTAAAATGATAATTCAATACATTTTTAACCCATGGCCTTATTTTCCTTAATTTTAATATTGTGACAATTTAAAGTGCCATTGCTCACTTAAAATCTAAAAAAAAAAAAAAAAAAATCATGCAGGACCCCAAAACTTTAAGACTAGCTCTTTTTTATGTATATTGTAGGTATATTAACAGCAGTAAGATAGTGTGATTACCCCTAAGTCCATATTATTCTAACATAACTGCTTACATATTATTGTGATTTTCAATTAAAGGCTGGGTTTTGCTGAAAAAATGATATAAATACAGCACTTCGATACTGGTTTAATACTACACATTTTTTGTAGAAGTTTTTAGTTTGATGTTGATGAGATAAACTAAATATTGAAACTAAGTTTCAAATGACACTGTGTTTTTGGATTATCAAAAGAGTATAATCGATTGGTACAAAAAGGAATTAAATTTAGATATCTGGCTCCTGACATACTAACACAACAGACTAAATAACATATAGAATTTTTTTTTAAGCATAATTCTTAACTTTTTCATTCTCAATATTGACCAAATTTAACATTGCAAACTTTTTTTTTTTTTAATCTAGCTTGACCTGTCAGAAGCCATTTTGGAACATAAAATTAGCTATTCATTCTCCCTTCATCTTTATGTGATTGGCCTGTTATTGAAAGTATTGTCAATAGTTCACAAGTCCTTGGACAAACTGTTTGTTGCACAAACTGACAGCGAGGAGCCTCCAGATACAGATAAGAGTTCACTGAGGCCTCCTGATGACAGTGTTGAATCTGCAAGCATCCATCAGCGGGCCACAAACAGCATGCCAAACTCTGAATTGAGGTCAAGGGTAAAGGGGAAAAAATGGTTTCACCTCAGCTCATACACCTCTAAGACCTGGACTCATTTCAGGATGACTGCTAAACCAGGTCAGTGCGGTGGATGGGGTCCTTCCCTGACTGACATATTCATCATATAAACATGCACGTAGGCACAAGATACAGTGTGGCATTTAGATGTTTGCAGGTAAGAACTGAGGTGTCAGTGTGCTCCATCCAAAGAAAACCTGACGTTCTGTAAATGGAGCGGGCAGAGGGAGGTTAGCCATTAATCTCATAAGGATTGAGGACTCAAACCACCATCTGATTGCTACTCTCACTCTGAGAACCCGACATGACTTGGGGCGCCTGGCTAATTACCTCCACAAGAAAAAGACCTAGAAGTCAGATTACAGCGCTTTTCAAAAATTAAATGGTGAAAATGGGCTGTCAGGCAAACTTTAGGTTTACAGGCTTTGCTATACATGGTTGTTATATGAAAAGGTTTTCCTTTAAACTCAATGTGCTGACCGAGGAGTTGCATCATCTTGTTTGAGAGACTTGGATTGATTTGTTTGACATCCATGAGAGCCTGTATCTTTGTCTGTTTACTTTGTTATTCTTTAACAGCCTCTTATTCTTTTGTTGCATCTCTTAAACCATCTGGTATTTGCTTTTAGTGACTCCCTGAAACCTCAGTTAATATAAACTGTTACACTAATACCACGTTTTACGACTTCCTACATAATCCTCTTGCCTTTCCCAGAACTGAACGTTATAACTGATCACTTTTCCTTATACTATACCAACCTGATCCACCTCAGTTCTCTTTTAAATGGCCAATATTAGACAATTAGGCTTAGTATAATTTCAGTAATTCAGTAATTTATAAGCAGCTCAAGCTTATTTTTAGGTGATAGTAAATCTAATCAATGAAATGCAATTTCCTTTTCTTTGGGTTGGTATGTATGCAATGCTTAAGACTGACCTTTGACACCTTTTGGCTGAGAGGTCAGCCTGACTTATCTTTGGCTAAAGTTAAAGGGAGAAGAGAGGATGCACTGCTTTCTATCAGATCGAAGAACAGTAGAGGGGGAGGGAGCTTTTAAACGCTGAGGGAGAGAATATAACTGTTCTATCACTGTAATGTATTTGAAAAGAAGAGGGAGAATGGAACAAACACTTTGTCCTTTTCAGCAAACCCAGCAAAGATCACAAGATGCCTGCAGGATACAGCTTACAAGGGTTTTGCTTTCAGAAATGCTTCAGCACAGTCAGTTTGACAATGATGACTTAGAGAAATGTGAAGGGTGGAAAACAGCTTAGTCATGGGGTGTATAATTGTACTTGATCATGCAATCATGGTCAAATATGGCAACAAGCTGATTACAATGACCAGTGAGTTTAAATGAGATGAAATATAAAAAAAAATAATAATTAATTTTTGCAGAAACAGAACAAGGGAATTGAATAAAATATGACGTAACCATCCTGTTTCCTGTTATTTGGTGATGTTAGAAGTCTATTTAATGAAGCAGCTGTATTAGAATTCAATAAACAAGTAATCTGTCACATGACATTCTTGCACTTCCATAAATAAACAACAGAGGTTGAGCTGTTCCTTATCCTGGACACTGAGGAGAACTCCAGAAATACTGCGTTTGGTATACAAGCACAGAGGACATAAGAACCTGTCATATTCCGTCACGGTTACCTCTTCTATGGCCATAAAGGGCTGAAGTGAACCTCTGAGCTCTTTAAACCTGGTTAAACTGAGTCTCCTGCACAGGCAACTGTTAGCCAAACACTATATCGACTCATCATATACACACACTTGGTGAATAAAATCTTTGCTTCAGAGATTCATTTCCATCACTTTCCTTCCTGAAACAAGCCAAAAACACTTTAACATAAAATAAATAATAATCATTTTACTGGACTTCAAATCACATCTGCCACATAAAAGAAGGCCTTTCTTGCTTTTGAGATCTGAACAAAAACTTTAAAATGTAATGTTTCCACAATTAATGGCAGACCTGTAGCAACAGATTGTATCTAAACACAGCTGTTAATGGATATAAAAATAAAATTTCCAATCTGATCCAATCCTCAGTCCTTAATCATTTACACGTACTTGTAGCAATTATCCTCTTGGGCTACAGTTTGCCCAATACAAGTCTAAGCAGGTTACTGACAATATCTGACAAGGTTCTTTTTGGGTGGATTCCTTAAAGACTGTGTGGCACCTGTGTTGTAACATTCCACAGACTTGGATCATCCATGCACATACTTGGTTTTTTGGTTTGCTTTAGCTTTCTTGGGTGTCACATAAGAGGGCTTTTGTATTTTTCTACATGACAGCCTACCTGTCACTATCTGAACTGTCCGGATGTAGTTAGTCCTGCACATCTGGTACTCATACAGGGCAATATGCTAAGCATTGTTTGCAAATACTACTGAAATAAGGTTTGAGCAGGAAGTGTTACAGTAAAGCTGTTTGAATTTGTTTTGGCCCTGGGCTCTGGAACACACTAAACAGAGACGGTGCTTTCATCTCAGTGCAGCTTTCCTCTTTTGTAATATTCTTGTTTACAGAGTTAAAGCTGCCTGCATTAGAAATTCTAAATATCTGTAAAACCACAGCATATAATAGTTTATTTGCTCATAATCAAATGAATAGATATTTCCTTGACCATAAACTGAATGAAGTACAACATTTAACTGAGAGGAAACACGAAGCTGGTACTGGATATTGATCCTGGGTGTTTGGTAGCTACTTTATTTGTACTCCACTTCACCTCTGGCTGCAGAGGGGGCAGCTTAACGTTACACTGACAAACAAGGATGTGCTATCAAGTACCACTGCCAACCAGAACCGGATATAGTTTACGACGTGATGGTATGCAAGTGGTTCCCTTGTCACCGGAAGGCAACAACATAAAAAATGAATGAACCCTGGACTGGCTCATTGATTCATGTGAGACTGTCCAACAATTAGTCAAAGTGACTGATGTAGTGAAACCATGAAGCTGAGCACCAAGTTTAGGAACTGAAGATAAATCTAAGCTTAAGCATATTTTAGGGAGGAACTCAAATTAATGTTTTCTGTTGACTGAGAAAATATATTACAGTGTTTGTTGATGGGTATTGCAAGGTGCTGGACCCCAAACAGGTAGAACCTTTACAGTACACCAATGGCCAATTCATTACTAGACTCACATGGCAGTTTAGAGCACATTTACACTCCTGACACCTCCAACTTACACACTCCAACACACTTGGTCAGTTCAGTAATGACAAGAGGTTATCTTATGGAGCAGTCTTTTCCCTTACCAACTATGGCCTCAAACCCCTAACAGCTATTAAAGCTAGAGGTCTTAGGGGGGGTTTTGTGTAAGAAGCAGGATCTGGGNAACCCCTAACAGCTATTAAAGCTAGAGGTCTTAGGGGGGGTTTTGTGTAAGAAGCAGGATCTGGGCCCCTTCAGGCCCCATACTGCAAAGTGACCACATGTTTTTCCACAAAGGAAAGGCTTTACAGTCACACACTGTCAATACCAAAAACACTGTGGAGTGAAGACATTTTTCCACAGTGCAGCAACTGATTTAATTCCTCAGGATGCTGGAAATAATCATCGTGATGGATAGTTTTGATCACATAAACCAGTCCCTCCAGTAATTTGCGATCTTGCAGTAACAAGAATTAAAACACATTAAGTTGTACCTTGCAGAAATTGCAATCCCAGTGATATTTCTGCAAAAATCAAGTTGGATGAATGTAACGTCTCTGATCCATGACAAAATCAATCCTAAAACTTAACAATCAACATTCCTTGCAGATACATTTTTGTTTTTTTCCTATTTGAAAATTGCTTCTTCCTTCTCTGACAGAGCAAGATTCCCTAAAATATTTTTTTTGTAGCCTTGCTACTTTTTCCAACATTTTATTGCAAAGTAATAGAAAAGTCCCAACAGGATATTGCTGTCATTTCCGATGGTAATATCCTGTTGGGACTGATTAGAAGGAATAGGGAAGTAACCAGAATAAAAGGCATGTTATAGCAAGAAGAATAACATGTGCACCCATGACATGGGCACATATTCAAAGACGAGGCAGAGAAGATGAGATAAAAGTAACTATGTATTAGTTAGCCTGTTAGACTGGTTTGATGAATTATGCCTGTTTAAGAAGACAGAACCAATGTGATTACCGTAAATTCTGAGAGGTTTTACCAAGTTCAAGAGGATAAGAGTGATGTTAGGACACAAACTTACAATTCTGCTCTGTTTAAGTAAAGCATATTTTGAAAATGTATAAAATATGGGTCATAAACAATTTCTACAAGCTGGAAAAACTTAAATGAACCAGGAATACTTGCTAAGAGCTTGTATATAAAGAGCCGATTTGCAGAGAGAATCTAATGAAAGCAATGACTCACAAATAACCTTGTGTATGAAGAGGTACAATAGCTCAGTCAGTACATCTGGCAGATGTAGAAACAGTTTCTAATCTGTTCTTTCCACTCAATGTTCCCATGCCTGTGTCTGTGGTTGGCATTAGCAAAGTCAAACATGCCTCCAGTTCAGAGGCTTTGCACTGATGTTACATGAAAATTATTAGATTAAAATAATGATCAACACATGTTCTTCCTTTACTCATTATAAAGAATGTTATGTACATCTCTGTCTCCTCACCAGTAAGCTAGTTTTTTTTTTTGTTTGGTTTTGTTTTGTTTTTTATTATGAGAGATTATTCAGGATATTTGTTGCAGAATTACACAGGATGTAAAAGTAAACAGTAATACTGACTTATCAAAGGTATCATATTTAGTTTTCTGATAATCAAATTTTATATGAGGTTAGACAGGCTATTGTAAATGCATTACTGTGTTTACATGCTCCAACTCTTACAGAGAAATATTAATTTGCATGCTCTAAATGAAAATAGAACTATCAATTCTTATCCATAAAACTGGTGCAATTTAAATAGATGCTTAATTACAAATTAAATATTACTTAATCCACAACAGGTACTGAAAACTACAAACCAATATTAAATATTACTCTGCACAGTCACAGGAACAGCCTAAAGCAGTATTGCTTGTTTGATCACTTTAATACTCTGTGTGCTTCTCTGGTATCCTTGCAAAAGCAAAACAGTTTGTACCATCCATCCATCCAATTTCTATACCTGTTTATCTACTACAGGGATAACATTCCCTCTCTCACTTACACCAGCCAAGTGCCCTAACCTGTATGTCTTTGGACTTTGGGAGGAAACCAGAGCACCCAGGAGAAACAAATGTGACAGAAATGCCCAAGCTGCCTGCATTGAGGTTGAACCTAAAACCTTCTTGCCCTGAAGCGAAAGGGCAAACCAATGAGCCACTATGTTGCCCCAGAATGTACTTATTCAACTAAAAAAAACATATTATATTGAGTTTCATTGTTAAGGTGATGATGTTTGCAGCTGCAATTCTGCATCTTTTAGGCAAATCATGCATGTAACCACTGTCTGAGCCTGATTAGAAAAGCAATCAGCACTCTCCAATTGTATATTTAGTACAGTTCAAGTTTTATAAGTGATATATAAGCAGCCTTCCTTTCTAGACTGTGCAGACCTAATGCAAACCAACAAACAGTCCTCACGTCAAACTGACGTGCTGGCATGTGTAAATGCAGGCTATCATTTTGGGCCTCCTTCACTTTCTCCTCAGAGGCTGTGGCTGGCCCTGATAAGCTGGAACTCACTACACTGAGGGCCCTGCAAGGAAAGATGGTGTTGATGTTGGCTACAGTAGAACTGATAGGAAGCCCTTAGTTTGTGTTATGACACTGAACACTAGCCACATTCAGATAAAGGTTACACAGGCAGGCTTGTATGAGGCTAGCAGGAGAGAGAGAGGCAAGAGAAATAGGGTCTTGTGCCAAACTATATTAATGCTTTGTTGTTTAAAAACCTCATAACTCAGAACACACACTGTGCAGACCTAGTAGCAAGACTTTAATAAGGTTTTATGGGTTTGGTGCTATTATATGATGTTTAAGTGCTGCAACATAAATGGTGCAAATTCCAGCTTCGAGCCCGTTTTCACTGTTGTAATGGTTCCAGTTCTACAGCAGGGATGATGTAAATCTTCCACCACCACACATCCCCTCCTCCTTTCTTTTCGTCCTTAGCTAATTCTGTTTGCTAATGACATATAAACACATCGACTATAGATGAAAGTGAAACTGAATGATGAGAATGAAAACTACTTTTACTAAATGTTGTTTGCATTACAGAACTGATCTGTTGATACTTGCCACTGATACTGAATGCACTGTTGGCTGCCAACAGTTCAGCAGGCACTCATGTATTATAGCTTAAGTTGATCCATAGACTCACTTTATTTCCTGCACTAAACAGCAACCGACCTCCTCTGATATTATCAACTTACACCCTACACCATACTAGCTACAGTATGCCATCTCCATCAGTACAGTATACTATATTTTACTGAAGCTTAATATTTGTTCTATTTTTAACAGGGAGATTGCACTGATCCTTTGACAAAATTAAGGTTTTTGTCCTTGTACATTAACCACAATCATGCAAAGATTGCACCAAGTTTTACACATTCGTATGTGATAAACAACAGAAACTGTCTCTCTGGCCGTTTTTCTACGCTCAAAAATTAGCTCATTGTGTTTGGGTGATAAAACTATTCTGAATGCACTTCAATCTGATTTTCCACTGCTTCTCTGGGAAAGCGTGTTAAACACCAGCGTCACGTAACTGGCTCACCAAAAAGGATAGTGCATCTATTACTGCTGGTTATTTAATAGCTGACTGTGCTGTTGCACTCATAGTAATTAGCTGTGGATGGGCACATACCGTAGATGCCTATAGCATGAAAAGTGATATAATGCTGGTGCAGTTTTGTTCAAGTAGGAATAACAACATACAGCAAAGATATGCTGTAAATTACTTTCTTCTTTTTACTCGTGAGCACAGCTTAGACCAGTGGAAGTGGAAGGGGACCACTCATCCATATTTTATCACCTCTACGTTTCCTTCAAAGCACTGTCTATGATACACAGGTCACCTGTGGGGGTGGTTGCTAGGTAAACGCCTCCTGGGATGTTTTTTTCCTCCATCACTTTTAGCAACAAAACCAGGCAACTGTAAACTTGTGGCTTTAAAGCTCCGAATGTCATATAAATTAAAGAGACTCCACTTTTTAAAACTATTTTAATACTAACTATTATGTTAATCACTGTAAAATATAATGTAAAATTCATATGAGGGCATGGGCAGGGTTGAATCTGGTTTGATTGAATCCTCTTCACATTCTGGGCATCTGATCTTAACTATCTACAGATTACAGTTCAGCCTGTACAATACATAGTTAAAAGAGCTTTAGTCTTTTCTACCTGACACTTCTAATGACGCACTGTCAACTGCTATACCATCAACATTACGGCACTGATTGTGTTTAGCCACCAACAGCCAACTTCTGTGTTCATTTAAGCAATGAGATGCACATGGGGAGGATGGGTGGTGATTTAGGTTAATCATTCCTTTGCTGCTTAGCTTGGCTAGCTAAGGTTAACTTATCACAAGGTAACTGTATCAACACTGGCCACCTTTAAGCTTATTAAAAGTGATTAGGGAGCTTAACTGGGCTGACGTCTCATGCTAAGAGATGAAAAAGCATGCTTGTTTCCAACATGACCCCCAGCCAGGAGGGGACAACAAAATGTGTCACACTTTATACTTTGCAAAAGTTAAAGGTTCAAATACTTTACTGCAGATATTGATAAAACACAACTTGTATTTCACTTGCGGGTGAGGCAACATGTACTATTTGACTATGCTTTGACAAGTATAGGAACATCTCTGCCTCGTAGACACTGTTTTACCTCCAAACAAACACCTGTTGTGTTAGCTGACAGCTGGGCTCTTGAGGCACAAGTCCCCACCTGCTGCGACTGTAGCTTGAGCCCCGGAGCACATTCACCTCACCCCCTATAATCCCTGACTGACTGTGCTCCCGTGCCTCCTGCAGAGCTCAAAGCCAAGACAAAGACTACCTCTGTACATCTTTATTGCGCAGCATGAAAGAGAGAAGTGCATTCACATTATCTGAAGGTAACTCCAATATTGTTATGAGCCGACTGATCAAAGTCCAGTGGCTGTGGCACTGGGTATATTTTGAGGTTAAGAGGGATTGACGGCACAATTTTCACTTAAGAAGGTTCACATGGCTGTTGGATATTGATACTAATGCATGTAACGTCACATAGAATGGCAAATGTGGGAGGACTTAAGTTTAAATCTTTAAATCCTCAATGGCACTACCAAACCATGTAAGCAGGAGAAGAGGCAGCTGTTACTCAGGCTGTTTTTTTTTTTTTTGCCTACATGCCAATAACTGTGTCATGAAAAGGACATCGCTGCATGTTTTTATCAAGTGACCCCTACATAAATGGAGAGTGAAATCGTAGCAGCCCTCGTAGCAGCCATGTCTCACTTCTGGTGTTTACATGTTACCTGTGGCACGTGAGCATAAACCCATTAAAGGGTCACCTAGTCAGACATGATCTCAGACATCTTAGCCCCATACTGCAAGATGGAAGACATTTTAGAGCACAAATGGCAAGTTCTGACATTAATCCTAAACATCTGAATATATGTGCTTCATTGCACCTCAGTTTGCAGTGAGGCTGTGAAAGCTAGTGTTGGTGTCACTGGTTGTTAATAAAAACAGAGATTAGGGGGGATCACAGGCAGGGTGGTACAGCTGGAGCTGTGCTGGCGGGATGACCCTGGGCATGACACAACCCAACTCAAGGTTAAATAGACAAAACACAAAGCAGATTAAATACTTCGAAAAATAGTCTGAAACTTTTGCCTCAACCCTTAGTGACCTGACAGGGTAGATCTAAGTGAACCAGGAAAAGGGGGTGAGAAAATCTGGGCCTGCATTATTATTATTATTATTATTATTATTATTATCATTACTATTACTATTACTATTATTATTTTGCTTAAATGGAAGTTAAGTATTAAATATTATTGTGCCTATCAAAAAGGGATTGTATTATTTTTCATTACCAATTCTCCAGATAAAATATGTAAATGATGATTTTAAAAATTAAATATTAGTATGGGTAAAAATTGTCTAGTAAGCAACTCATATTCTTCAAATGGAAAACTGAGTTTGGGTCTATCTTACCTGTAGTTCGCACCATGCCACCTCCACTGTGGTCTCCGTGTCCAGTCCCTTATAGACCGTTTTGAAGGACCCCCTTCCAATCTCTATGTTGAATTTGAGATATCTTCCGTCAGGTGAGGTTGCCACAGCTTTTGTCTCCACGTCCTCTTTTTCTTCCTGTTCCCACTGAGTATCAAATATAATGCGAGACAAGACCTTGTGCTTTTTACTCTGAGTCAGTTCATTATCAGAGTCCGAGCTGGCGTTAGATCCCGGGACGGGCTCCCATGGGTTCCCAGTGAGGGACTCAGGTTCGGGCTCCTGGCTGCAGGGGGGCGTGTTGGAGCTGGCGCACAGGCTGGAAACGGAGGACGGCGATTGCGTGGAGTCATCCGTTTTGTCATCTTCTGCTCTGGACTCAGGTACAGTTAGAATATTCTCCGCTGACCAGGATAAAGCTTTGGAGAGGACGCCGCTGTACAGAGGAGAGTCGATGTCCATACTAATTTTCTGCAGCCCATAACTGTTCCTCCTTGCGCCCAAGCCGTGCGTCCTCAGCACGGATGGGACCCGGGATAAGCAATCGTCGCTCATATCCACAGGGAGGCCAGGGAAACCGCGTCCTGGTATCTCAACCTCTGCGTGGGACATTGCAGCGGGTTCAACGCCTCCTTTATTTGAAGCCTAAACCATATAAAAACATTGTTAAAACCACAGAGTACCGTTACTTTATGTTCCGCGTTACTTTTCCATGATGTCAGTGAAGTCAGAGGCTTAATCAGAGACTGGACACGAATTAAACTGTTACACGACTAATAAAGACTACGAGTCTATTTTGCAATATCTGAAATATTACTTACAGCTAAAATTATAGTTTCCAACCTAAGAAACATCATCAAAAAAAATATATGTATATAGGCCTGTTGTACTTACTCATCACAGCCGCTGTATCAAAACATTTCACATAAACTGCGCACACAGACACACATTAACGCTGAGTTCCTGTCAAGTAATCCGTGTCGTCTCTTTCTCTTCCCTTCTTGAAGTCCTCAGCCATAACCTCCGGTCAAAGAACGTGGCTGACTATAAGCACCGAGCTACGGAGGGGCTGTGCGTCCTGTGCGCTCTGGCTGCGCCTTTCCAGCTCCGCCCCCGAGCTTTGACGCCTATTCATACAATAATTACCTGTATAATTTAAGATCACATAGCTGACACTGAGACATTAATACCCCCCNTTTTTTTTTTTTTTTTAAATTGATGCGTGTTTTCTTTTACTTATAATTGTGGTCAGAAACCCTTCCAACTTTCCATTGTCGTTTCAGTGTTGTGTTTGGAGTGTTACGCAGGTTGAACATCTTGTAAATATGGTGTTCCTTGCAAAATGTTACCTCAACACAAATTTAGATTTTATGAGCCACTCAGTTTGTTTGAAGGGTTTATATTTTTAAAAACTTAAAGCCGTATGGGCAATAAAAATGAATTCAATCAATTAAACAGATTCCTTGGAAATGTATGTCCCACATCAAGTGACATTTTACTGCAGAAGTACATAATTTATGGCATTTAAAAAATTTAAATAGAAAACAGCATATTTTAATGTTGTATTTATTTTTCATTATTTGCAGCTTGTTTTTTCCGCAGTAGCTTAATTTAAACTGGTGACGTATATTGCAGTGCGTGTTTTCATCACATATAAAGAAAGGCAAAACTTAAAGCATTAAGGTTATTCTATCAACTAATCTTTGAGCTCCGATATTTTTTTTGTTTTGTTTTGTAAGAAAGTTGCGCTTTTGTTCATTTGTAGTTATTTGTATTGTATTGTATTTAATAGGAATAGGAACATTAATCAGTATTGTGTTTATCAGTTTAGAGCAGCGAGCCTAAATTTAAGATATAGAATCTGTCGATTAATAATTTTAAGTTGCTACGCCAACGTTTTAAGAATAAACAATGTAGGAATTTTTATGACATTAAACTCTCTGCTGCATGAATTATGTTCTTTTGGATGAAAAAAAAATTTCATCCTAAATTTTTGGAAGATTAGGGCGATCAGATAATGTATCAATCATAAAATTGATCCCCCTCTGGAAGTGTGCACTATGTGGCTCTTCTTCCTGAAAGGGTGTCCCAAAATGCAACTTGATACCCACTTCAGCTCCTCTTTTGATTTGTCAGAAACTTGTCAGCAGACAATACAATGTGGAAACAATTTAAATATTTGTAAAGGGGGGAGTGTGAGAGTCAAAAATATTTTCTGTTGCTTCAGGGTTGCGGTATGCAGTAGAGGGTTAAATATGTTGATCACCTGTCTCAACTTAGTCCTTCACTGACCAGGATCACCCATCCTCAGGTTTCTCTGAATTAGGACACCCAGTGGTGAAAATGGATGAGTCATTTATTGCCATTGACAGCATAGGGGCGTGCAGTGTCGCGGGTTAGCCTGCAGGAGGCGCCACACCGCAGACAGCTGCAGAAACATGACACCTTTATCAGCCAAGGCCACACTGAGCTCCACCTGCCTCAAAAACACACAGTGGGTGTTATCAGCAAATACACACGAGCTCTCTGGAATTGTATCAGCCTCAGGGACACAGCAGCCGCTCATTCTGCTGCATCACGTCATTGCAGCTGTAGGTTGAAAATACCACATCACATCTCCATCTCTGCGCACTAGAGGGTGTTTATTTTACATAGGCCCCTAAGGTTATTTCAGGGGTGTGTTGAGTTGTACTTCTACGACCCTAAACCAAAGCTGCTAAAGTTTTAGGTTAAAATGCATTTTTCTTCATTATGATTTAGACTCAGGTCACACTCAGGGGTTTTGCAGCTAGTCTTACTTAGCCTGTTGTGGCAGTGTGTAATTCTGGCTCTGGTTAGGTCATTTTAGCTTGAAATTACCGTGAGAAAGATGTTGCTGAATCAGTCTGGCAAAGATAAACATTTCAATGGTTTTATCATGAGAACAAAACAAGAATTTAAAAGCTGTACCTCCTCACAAGACATTTCTTGTTTCCTACTTTGGTCCCTCTGAGTCAGGTTGATTAATGACAGCATCAAAATGACTGACTTTAGAATCTTGTAAAATATAGGCAAATTCAATGTGTCATTACCTCCTATTACTCAGTAACACTTACATATAGACGTGGCTTTCCCCTTTTTTCTTGGAGCACTTGAGGAGATCCAGCACAATCCTGAAGAGCTCACAATGGCACTGTTTTGATTTTTTTTAAAAGAAACAAATTTAGCAAATTTCTCATTTATTTTCCAACTGGATATGAAAAAAGAGTTTAATGTAGAGAGAGGATAACAAGAGTGTCACAGTAGGTACTGCACAATGGCATTACAGCAATCTGTACATGAAGTCTACCATTATTACACTGAGCTGAGTTGAACCAGGACTTGTGGTCCCGATCTCTGCAGTGCTCCTCTTCTGGATGTGTAATATTCTCAAATAATTGTCCCTCTGATGTTGTGTTGTGGTTTCTTTGGGATGCGTGGTGGAACAGAGAAATACCTATAACAGCAGAGCAAAGGCTCACGGATAAATATACCGAGCAAATTTGTTAAAAAAGAAAACCTGAAATAAAACTAGTCATATTTACAGTAAAGAAAGAGTAATGTTACAGCTGGTGGGGAAAGCATTTCCCCAGGAGTATTTAAACATAATAGTACTTAATCCCCTGATAGAATTGCTTAATGTTTAAGTGGCAACAAATGCTACATTTAGCAAAGGTTACCTCAAACAAGGTGATGACTTTACAACTGGAGTCACCTCACAAGATCTTTCCCAAAGACTTACACGATATTGGCCGAGTTCCAATAAGAAAAAGGCGTTGAATTTGGGTGAACCAAAAGGCAACAAGTACCTGAATCTTGTGGAGTGGACATTAAGGAGCACCTTGCCTCTTTTAATTTGCCTTTACTAAATGCAGGTCTCAAACTGTGTTTGAATCCAGCACTGATTCAGAAGAATTTCACCCCTTTTCCATCATCCATGGTGATGATTTCTGCTTTGCCTTCCATCTGTAAGGCCTGCAAGGAGCGCAGCAGCATCCACTCCTCCAGCCCGTGGAATTCTGGGAAAAGAGATTGAAGCCACAATCTGCTGTTACTGTTTACAAATACGCCGGTGTTGTGAACCTTGATAGTTATCTTCCAACAAGGTCTATCCTTCATATATGCTTGTGGTAAGCAATCAAATACAACATGCTTATGATGAAATACATTATTCAATCAGCCTTACATATAACATTTTGCTGCTCATTCATGGTGTGTGTTTTATCGGTACTCTTACCTTCTCCTTCTGTGTCGTCACCATTAGACAACTCATAAAGGGTAAACACTGAATTGACCATCCCATTTTTGGAAACCTAAAATAATACAGATACAGAATAAATGTCACTGTTAAAATAACTAACACCAGCAAAAAATAAGTTAGAGTTACAACAGCTAAAGCTATAAGGCACAACAAGACGTTTCTGACACTAAGGTCAGTATTGTAACAAGTGAAAACTGTGAGCTGCAATTCTTGATAATGTAATAAATGTTGCATGTTAGAAATTGTTTGGTTTTTTTTTACCGCAGAATTACATGCAAGGGGACATACCAAACAAAAACACATATTGATTATCTCATTTAGACATTAAAAATAAATGTATTGATTCTGGTAAATAAGTGAAAGTTGATGGATGTGTAGTGTAATTGTGCTTGAGTGATTACATGTATCACTCTTTATGAATAAAGCATAACAATGTAATGAGAGTAGACTGTCTAATGGAGTGTTTAGATGCATTAAATCTGCAGCTAGCTGAGAAGATACATCTTTACATTTTTATCGGCCAATCTATTTTATGATGCTGCTTTAGATGAGTATTTTAATAAAGCCTATAGTATAATTTCCACATTGCTGACACTGTGGAGAGTGTTTATTTTCTTTTTGTACTGTAACCTGATATCCTGCTCTGCATGTGTAGATGCATAAAATCATCTTAAGGCAGAAAAACAAATAATAATAATAATAATAAAAACACTCAGTAAAACCTCCAGAATTAGTCAATAATAATTAAATCTCAGTAAAATAAGCCCTTATGAATCTTTCCTTCTTATCATTCCTCAACTGTCACCCCAAAATGAGTGACATTTACCTAATTACTCAACTACCTAAACTAACTACTCTCAATATTAACTACCTAAAAAAAACAGCCCACAGAGAGTATGTGTCTGTGAAATGACTCACCCACTCGTGTATTAGCTTGCCCCATTCTTCTGGCCGTCTCCACATGACTAAACATTGAGACTTGTTTTTGTCTAACCACTCAAGGTTCCCTGACGGAGGGCAACAAACCAGCAAAAACAACAAATGTTAACAGCTCTTGAAATGACTTCACATCCATATCTAAAAATTTTGAAAATAAGTTATCTATTATTCAAAAGATCATTGGAGAACATTTTATTATGCCTCTCAAGCTTATATCCTGAACTGAAATCTATAACTTTACTCACTATTCTTTCCCATTTGGCTTAAAATGCATTCTATTGGCACTGTCCAGTTCTCCTATTCCTTGTTGAAATGTATCACAGATTTTGAAGGATATTTGCATGTATATATTCATATGTAATGAGACTCTGAATCCTGCTGTTTTTCAAGTATGTTGTTCTTTTTTTTATTATTGTTTCTGAAATTGTAAGGAAAATGTTCTTTAAAAAAAAAACTTGCTCCACACACTAAGACCAAATATTCTTCATTTCAACCAGTTAGAATGTGATTACCTTTTTTCTTTAATTCCTCAAAGACAACTTGAATGCCTTCCAATGACAGTTTTCCTGAAACTCAGTTAAGGGCAGATAAGAGTATAACAAATATACAGCAGAACAAGGCTAGTTTTAACTTCAAAAACTCATTTTTCGTCTCTCGCTTTGTGCTCAGTGCAGATTGACTTATAAAGGTAAAACATTTTTCAGCATGCATGGTGATATGATAAATACTTCCCACAATCAACCCAAACCCAGAGGAAAACTCAAAATAAAGCAACAACTGGGAATTAAATTTAACAATGGCTGCCGGTGGTGTGGGTAGCCAGGGATCTAGAATTTACTTCTCGGCATTATGGCTTATTCAGGTTGTAATGTATGTCAAAAGTAATATCCTGTGGGTATACCATAATTCCATATCACAATAAAGACGGTGGCCCGTGCAACCCTAACCAAATTCCAAATTTAACAATCTCGGCAAACATGTCATTATGAGAGACAGTAATGGTTTCAGAACAAACAACGCACAGGAGCATTTGGATTAAGCTGTATATTCTAATACATTAACCATGATTGAAACACAGGGTGACTGTCAGGATACGTTCTATCTTCTTGTTGTTGAAGACGGGGCTTTCCTGAGCCTCCATGATGTCCAGGGTGTAGATTTTATGATGGCGGCAGTAAGACAGAGCAAGGGAACACCACGCCGCCAGCTGTTTCTGTCTCGTGTCAACATTGGGCTGTAGCCTGTCCACAAAGAGATGAGCAGAACATGTAACACACTCCCACTACAAATATCAAAAGTGATAACAGGGTTTTCCACACTGCTTCAGAAGCTGATCCCAAAGTCATAAAAGTTGTTCATTCTAACATCCTAATATGTTTTCTGATCTTAGGAAAGATGCTTAGGAGAATCAATTAGCAAGTACAATGACATTACTCTTAAATAATACACTAAATCACTTACCACATCATATCCTGATTGAAAGGCCTGTTAAGTTAGTTACCGACAGTCTACACTGAATAATCTGCATGTCTAAACAAAAGGAGCTATGATCAGTACACATATCAAAAACATATGTACTGAATTGTGAGGGCTGATTGATAAGTTCTGAACCAAGTATAGAAAGATGTTTTTTTTTGTTTGTTTGTTTTTTAAATCTCAACACACTTCTGCCATTAATGCTGGGCTCATTTTATTTATTTATTTTTATTCGCTATTAATGTTATAACTTAAGCAGAGAGATCTTCTTTCCATTAGGTTAATGAGTGTTTGTAGGCAACCCAATATATCAAAACAGCTGCCAAGAGCTAATAGCTAGACTGGTTATTCTGTAAACATGCTGAAAAAAAATCAAAGTATGACAAAAGTTGTTGTTTTTAAATATTCGCGTGTGGCTGAGCCTTAGTGAAGCACCGAATAAAACTGTTGGAGCAGGTAGAAAAAGTTTAAAAAGCCATTAGTGTAGCTTATGACACCCACTTCCTTAGCAATCTGTATCGCTTAGCATGTTAGCTTTGATGCTAGGTCGAACTTAAACTCTGCGATTTGATGACTTTTAAAGAAAGCATGTAATAAGATGAAGTAAATTATTATTTGAAACAAAAATATGGTTGAAGGAAGTTTCAGAAAAGAGTTTACTCACGTAAAAAACGGTGGAAAATTATACTGCCAGGGCCACTCAAAACTCATTGCAGTTGATGCGGTGCTCACAAATGACGGCTCCTGGAAACAAATCCGACCTCTAATGGTTCCGGAAAACGTTGCAGACCTATCAAATATATAAGTTATAAAATAAACTTATAACCAGGAAACAGCAGTTCTAAGTAAAGTATAAAAATATCTCTTTTATGACCAGGTATGCTACAAATTGCGTTATATGAATTGTATGTATTTTGTGTTTTTGTATCTTCCTGAAACATGCCTTTTTTATAACAGTAAATATTCATGCAATACAATCTTGTTACAATTTGTATCTATCACTTCCCAAATTATATATATTTATGAATTTCATACATGTACATATATGTTGGCTGATATGCAAATGGCAACTGCAGGACATAAACCTTCACAGACTGATTTTGATGTGTATTTACCCATAGTTCTCGATTCATGTTCAATTTAGTTATATTTCTGTCTTTATTCATAGTTGTAATCTATTAATTTCGTTCCCAGAGAATTTACTGTTATCTTGCATTTTTAACTCTTTATTAACGAAACTTTTGGGATCTTTGTGAAATATATGGATTATGTTCTGTGTTCATGAAATATATATATAATCGAGAGAGAGAGAGACACACACGCGTGTAGACGTGTGTGTGTGTGCGTATGTGAGCTGATATCTTATGAGCAGAATTTTATTGCCATCAAACATACATAAGGTATTGGCCTTGCAACTCTAGTGTTGGTTGGGCCATAGTCACAATAATGTTGATTATTCAAAGACTCAGTGAGCTTTTTGATAATACAGAACACACACACACACACACACACACTTACACAGTTTACAAAGTTAATTTATTAATGAATAACTTGTGAATTCAGCATAAATATATGCTCTCTATTTCTATTTACAGGACAAAAATTTCTTCTCAGAGTCCTCGTTGTCTTTACTGGTAACTGTCAAAAATGTATCACTAGTTTATCTTTCTATGGTGCCACAATATAATTTCTTCAAGTACAGCATGATTGAAAAAAAATGGATTCTTACAGTTCAGTAGTAACAGAAATTTGTATGTTATATCAACATCTACTTCATAGTAAGTGCTGATATTAATATTTTTTATACATTTCTATATTACAATAAAAGACATCTTGGGTAAAAATGAGACTGAAAAACAATATTAGCATACAACCTCAGTTACTGCCATATACAATATAATGCAAATTAAAATGCAAAACAACAGTTAAACTTCATTACAGTTTTCTAAAGAAAACTGTAGAGAGAATTAATGCATCTTTTCATGTTTGACTCCAGTTCTATTTTGCTGCAATTAGTACTCTGCCAAAACAAAATGAGCAAAGAAATCCTGCAGAAAGTGACTTGTGAGATTAAGAAATGAAGTCTCAGGTAGCGGGAGCAATCTGAGATAGTTCTTACTCTACTTTAGCAACCAACTCAAAAGGTCTGAGAAATTAAACCAAACTGCACCTGCCTACAGGAGGCAGTTTGGTTTTTAATCCTACAATACTGCCAAAGATATTTCTAACATTGTGTCTCCAGTGTATTAAATCTGGATAAAACAGTGGTTAAACATTCTTCAAATATTCAGAGCAAAGAACATTTGAAGGGCCCTTTAACTTATTCTACAAAGCTGTTCTGAGGCTGTTCAAGTACCGCAAAAGGTTAATCAAGCACACCTCAGGTACTTTAGATGTGGACATTTGCCCAGATCTGTGCAGAAGACATATGATTGCTTTAGCTAGAACTGAAGATGCACTCGTATTCAATTAGGATGAACTCCACAATCTGGTTCTGAAAGACCATGTGCATGGTGATGTTGGAGGACTCCATCTCTGGACGAAGTAGCGTCGGACCAAAAACAATGGCCACATTTTGTACAGTCATGCGATTATCATCCCCATATTGAATGACTCTGTCAGAAACAAAATGAGACAATGAGGAGTCATAATTTTGTTCCCAGCAGCTAAAAAACCATAAAAAAAAACATTATGAGCTCAGTTCAATGTAATTCAGTATTCTGAACAATTAAAATATCTTTATTCTTTATTATTTATTCACATCCCCATTGGTTTCTTTGCTATTCTTCTTAGCATCCACATTAAGAATAAACAGCAATTAAAGAAATTTTACAGATGGAAAATAAACAACAGTTATGTTTAAGAATGAATTTCACAAATAAAAAAGTGAGAAGTGAAATTAAAAACTATTATTAAAAAAAATAATTTTTATAAATTTAAACGTGGAAAAAATAAAAAGACCAAGGGATTCAAATTGCAACTGTAAGTATATCAAAGCATCAAATTTGAATATTTAATAAAATGGAACCAGAATAGTTGTTATTTTTACTTGATAAATGACTAAATAGATAAACAAATCATTATAATAGTTTTAGATCAATCAATCAAAGTAATTTATTTAAAGCTTTTGTTTTACTGACTTTTTCAGTGATAATATAGTTTTATTCTGTTTTATGTTATCTGTATCAAGCAAAAATGCAGAGGTTAGAAGTAGTAAACTAAAAACCATAAAATGGTACAGCATACTTGCGTAAATGCTCAAACAGGAGTTTCATGGTATCATGATTTGCTGAAGGAAGTGATCTGACCAGACCACAAATCATTGACAATTTTATGTTGTAATCAGGATTTCCTAGAACAAGAGGATAATAATTTATCAGTTAATGCATTGCACTTTTCACACAGAGTCTGACAACTCCAACTGCATCATTACAGTTAATTTGATCTGATTAATTTAAACCAGACGTATAAACTTACTGATAGCTGTAATGAAATCATTAAAGTGGCTGTAAGGGAAGAGCGGTTCGGGAAGCTCTCGGAAAAACAGCTTCAGTGCTCCGGTGATGACGTGAACGTCCTCCCACTGACCATCCTCCAGGTCCAGCTCCTCTGTTTGAACACCACAGATACACAGCTCATTAAAGCACAGCAGGGGGCACTGCAGCCCACATAGAGGTACTGCAAAGATTTCTCCCTAACCTCCACCTTTTCCATGTGTGTATTTATGTGGATTTTACCGTGATCGGCCTTGAAGCGTAGTTTTTGAATGACAGCAAGGTTCCCACTAACTCTGTATAATCCATCAATGTCCAAACCTGTAAATCAACATATTAGCACCAGTCAATGAACACATGGCAATAAGGTTTGAATGTGATTCATATTTGTTGTATAAACAAAGTGGGTTACCTCTATTTTCCACAGCTTTGATACATTTCTCCACAAAGCTAGGCACTGTAGTCTTCTCTTGTGCACACAGTGTGGCCAGATGGCAGCCAAACACACTGTCTGCAGGGATTAGAACAAAACATAGCTGCATGAAACAGTGAAAATCAGGTTGTTGCCTTGCCACAAGGATACAGCAAAGAATTATCAAATGCAACAGAAAAGGTAAATATAAGCAATACAGCAGATGGGAGTTATAAAAGGATTGACCGATAAGTTCTGAGCCTGACATAGAAAGATGTAACTCAGAAGTGTTGCAGTTATTTCACTTTTCCCAGATGGTTTCCTTCCGACTTGACACACTTCTGATAAAGACGCTAGAGGGGTTTTATCCCAGTCTAAAAAAAAAATCTTTTCATGTCTGAGAAAAGGTGAAGGTCTGAGGAAGTTGGGTGCTAAACTAGTTCAAAGCCACAATCATGCACAGCAGCCAGCAAGTACTTAGTCACTGCATGTTGGCCTAGATTGTACAACTCGCAGACATTTTTGGTCTATGGAACGTGGCTGTTATGTCATCATCACATGAATGTGGGTGATGTGCAAAACACCTAAGGAATTACATGGTTTCCACAAAAATAGTTCAGCCCATTCTCAGGTCTTCTTCATGTATTAGGCGCAGAACTTATCAATCAACCATCATGTAAAGATACACAACATGATAGTTTCAACAGCAAAACATGTTAGGAAACATATGTACATGCATGTACTAACCTATGTGTGTTTCAATGCAATTGTAACCACATACATACATACATACATACATATATACATACAGTACATACATACATACATACATACATACATACATACAGTACATACATACATACATACATACATACATACATACATACATACATACATACATACATACATCTAGTGACAGGGAGAGTGACACCATCCTGGAATATATTGACCCTGTGTACCTTTTTTCATTAACTCTCATTCAAATCAGCCACAGCCCAGACAGACACACAGCATTTTTCCTTTGAAAACCACACATGTACAGCAGCGAACCTCTGATGTAGCCTTTCTCCTTCACAGACTGCAGCGTGGGACGTTTCATTAAGAATTTCATAAGCTTAGTTCGAACCCTCTTTGGGTCTGTTTCTCCTGCGGAGCTGGATGAGTGGGAGATGCTGGGCCTGTTACCTACAAAACACAATATTCATGCTTTTATTCCTTTGTCTATTATTCTCTTGTCTATTTTTATTTAAAAGGGGGATTCCACCAATTTTACACAACCAATTCATTTTGCTAGTCATGGTGAACACTATTCAGCATGTGAAAATAACTGTATAAAAGCTGTTGTGGCTTTAAAGGACCATACCGGCTATTTTGCAGATTTGAGCCTAATATATTCAATTTTCATACACATAACATTACTGATAAGCATTTCTCAAAACATACTACTGGAAAGTTGAATTAAAATTTATTTTCCTGTCTTCCAGACCGCCACTGGTTTCAGTTCTTTCTGGTACACTATTAAAATCAACTTGAAACGTTCTTGGGATAGGTAATCCATCATCGCGAACAAGATATATGTTCAGGTTTTTTTCAAAGTTACATAATTTTAGCATGAAATAAAAAAACGCGGAGTGATCTGAAAATGCTTCCTAGTGGTGCATTCAGGTGCTGTAGTGAAGAACTGACAACAGNAAAAAAAAAAAAAAAAAAGCCTGAATACACGTCTTATTTGCGATGATGGATTACCTATTCCAAGAACGAAAGAATTCCAAGAAAGAAAGAATTTCAAGTATCAAAAAGTTGATTTTAATAGCGTACCAGAATGAATTAAAACCAGTGGTGGTCTGGAAGGTAGGAAAATAAATTTTTTAAGTTTAATTCACCATTCCCATTGTATGCTTTGGGAAATGATTTTAAGTAACGTTACATGAATGAAAACTGAATATATTAGGCTCAAACATGCAAAAGGACTGGTATGGTCCTTTAAAGAGCAATGGCAAAGTCAAGGAAACTGACCCTTATGGCATCACAAGAGTTACTTTGTGGCGCTAAAGACTAGTGTGAAAACTGAATCCATTCCTCAAACTATAGTAAACTTTTAGGAGTGGCTTTAGTTTTCAAACTTGTAAACTTCATCACCAACACAAAGTCATAAGAAACCCTTGTGATGTCATAAGGGTCAGTTTCTCTGATTTTGATATATCTCACTCTACAGTCACAACTGTCTTTGTACAATTATTTTTACATGCTGAATAGCACTCCCCAAGACCGATAAACTAAATTTGATGTGTAAAATCAGTCCTCCTTTTGCTTGATCTAATTTTATTCTATTTCATTACTTTATTGGTGGTTTGTTTATTTTTATGCCTTATGGAAATCACTTTAAATTGACTTTGGTTTTTTGTCAAAACCATTGACATTAAAGGTAAATCAGACATGATTTGTTTTAACGGTGAAGGAAAACTTATATATTGTTTACTTCTTCGCTTGTCCGTGACACTTCCTGACTTCTCATCTCGGTCTGCGGCGGGAAGTCTTTCACTGAACTCTCCATCCTCGTCCTCTGAATGGTGATCCTGGTACTCCTGAAAAACAGACAAACAAAATCAATGTCAAACATAAGTATGAAATAGCATTTAACACAAAATTACATGTCTATGATTTCATTTCCACATATTTGTTTTAACTGTCACACAGAGAATCACATAAAACAAACCACACGTTATATGAACTGCAATGATGCTAGTATTTTTTAACCATAGTGAAAAGACTTACTAGCTGTCTTATGGTGTCCACTAAGACTTTGTGCCAGTCAATGATGATACTTTCAGTATCGTACTGTATCAGAAACTCAACAGCATTCTTCCCTTTTAACTGGTGGAAAGACAAAAATTCATTAAATTTGCTTTGTATGTCAAGGGAAACAATGACTCCATCTAGACCCATTTAAAGTTGATCTATTTGACTTGTTTAACTAATATTAATAAACACACCTCTAAAACATTCTTTTTGCTAGATTTCTCCTTAGAGGCCCAGCCAACCGTTGCCCCTCGGAGATCCACCGTGACCTCAGCGGAGATCTGATTGGTTTTACTCTGTAGGAGGAAAATACAGCCATTTATGAAAATGAAAGCACTGCATTCCAAGAAACGAGCAGCATGAAACAAAGCTATGCGTGCCTGACTGTTCATAAACTGCAGGCTTGTGTGTGCTGTAACGCATCACAGTGATGACATCAGCCTGCATGCTATCGCTTAACATATGTTTCATTTCATCATCCACGTTTCCAGATATATGTGTGTGTGTGTGTGTGTGTGTGTGTGTGTGTGTGTGTGTGTGTGTGTNTGTGTGTGTGTGTATATATATATATATATATATATATACAAATCATAACATTCAAAGAAATGTTAGTGCCCTATTGATTTAGTCATCAGGATGTCTTGAAAACTATTTATTTCAATGAAATTTGGTGTAAGGATGAAGATGAGCTAATTTTTTTGTGTATGGATAGCATCACCTTGTGGCCAATTATAAAGCACCTTAATTTTTGGCTCATATCTCCCAAAAAATGACATTAAATTACCGTATTTATTCCTGGTGGATCAGATTAATATAGACCCTGTTTCTTTGCAAAAACTGTTTTTCATGACTTTGAGCATAGTTCTTCACTTCAAAATTTATTTTATCTTCACCAAATGTACAATGTGTACATATTTAGATGTACCAAGAAGTTATTCATTTGTTGGTGGACATTTTGGTTGTCAAATTTTTGTCATTCTGCCATAACTTTTGAGTGCATAGAACACTTACAATCAAATTTAAGCAACACGTGCATACATGAACTCTGAAATTTGACAGTATTTGGCCTATAGCTGGCAATACGGCAACATTATAAATTTAGATGATAAAGCAGTGTTCATGAGTCTGACATACTTGTTATATTTGTACAAAGCCCTAACATTTGCTGACAGGATTTAGATATTTTCCAAACATCATGGCCATTGATTTGCTATCATTAACCAACTTTATTCCTTTCCTTCCTTCAGTCCCAAATCTATTTCTCATGGGTAGTTTGATGCAGACCCAGAGCCAGATGTCAGTTACAAATTCTTAAACATTTTCTATTATGAAAATGACAAGTTTATAGGACTATGGATATATATATATGGTCTCTGGATGTTTTTGTCTGTAACATCTATACCCTCTCAGAAATGTACAGAATGTAACAGGAGCAGGAATGCAGTAATAAGAGCTGTTAATCCAAGCCTGTTATGAATGCAGCACAAGCACTTTCCTCTTCTGTAAGTCCTGACATAGAGAAATGTGAATCTATCTTTGCTGTCAATCATACCAAGGCCCCTGTTGCTGCAGATTTTGGGTCTTTGTGGAACGTCAGCACTCCTCCGTGGAGAACCGTCCATGTCGGGGCCCAGTTCTTCCTGAAAAGGGGAATAACCATTGTTAGTTCTGAGTAAAGCCATACAGAGAGTCAACAGGCTTCAGGGAAGGGAGACATGACACCATACACGCCCATACTCACAAACATGAACAAGTGAATGCTGTCATAGCTGCAAAAACATGAATGGGGTTTAGGATTACCTCACTTTTTTGCCGTTCTCAGAGAATTTTGTTTTGTTGAGAATTCCAGCTTTCTCTAAGTTCTGCACCTGAAAATGTAATGCATAGCATCATTTTAATGCTTTGTAGAATATTTGTATTTGTTAGGCTTATCACTAAAATGAAGTGACATGATGATATAACGGACAGTTTGGGTTACAATGTTGAACACACACACAGGCACGCACGCATGCACGCGCGCACACACGCACAACACACACACACACACACACACACACACACACACACACACACACACACACACACTACATCAGTACAGATTGTACTGCAAAGCATTCACATCCAAACTCCTCCATTTACCCTGTGGACAATTTAGTATTCCCTATATGCCCCATTGGTCTATTTGTTGAAACCCTGTATCCACAACTCTGGTATATTTTCATGCTTTTTAGTTTGTTCAAAAGACATTTTTTTTAACTTCACAGACTCGGAAAACTCTCTGAAGACCATTTACATTAGTTCCTGAAAAGCTGACATTTCGGAGCTACAAGGTTTTCACCAGACAATGATAAACCAAATTAAGGACTGAACCTTCTATCCATTGGTTTCCTATACCTCATATTCTGTTCAAGGAAAATTATTTACATTATTTGGTGAAATGTAGCCATAAAAGCTATTTCTGAACAGACAAAGTCACACAATTTTTTTTGTCTCTTCAGTGTATGTCATGAACTGATTGGACATAATGAATACAGAGTAATGTTAAAGTTGATAGTTTGGTTTTAACGTGGGAAAATCCATGCATGACCAGCATGCGAGACAAGATGATTCAAACAAACATAATGTCTGATGCAGGGAATGAAGCGCTGACACCTTTTGCCCCTCATAGATAGACGCTGCTATCTATAGGTCAAGCAGGCATTCGCTTAAACGAACAACCCACATTATAGCGTAGCCACCTCGAGGTCAGATAATAAGGGCTTCTCCAGGGTCTAAACCCAAAAGCCTTAAGAGAGAGACACAAAAAATCTATTCAGAAGAGAATCTGGCAGCTTACTTCACAGACAACAGAACAGAACTGTTTCAGCCTCCATTTAATCTAGAGTAATCAGTATCAGAAGACTGGCAGGACACGGCTTCCACTCACGTTGTGCTGCGTCTCTGGGGAGTTTCCTGTGCTGGAACTGTCGCTGCTGTAGTCTGACGTGTTCCTCCTGTGAGTTGGGACAAACCTCTGAAAGACAGAAGAAGAAAAGATGAAGGAAAATGCAGGACTTACATTACCAACGCAGAAAATCTGGATAATTTAAAACTAAGTTTATTTGATAGCTGTAGAAGCAGGAGTGGAATTTACTTAAGTACTGTAGATAATGTAAGTACAGTATAATTTTATTTGTATATTTCCATTTTGGGAAACTTTGAACCTTTTCATATTTACATGCAAAATGGGATAAGCTATTATTATCACTCAAATAAATTTTCTTTTATCTCCGTCTTCATTCCTTTCTCCTGTCCTTGTTTCTTCCTCTATCGTTGTTTCTCTTCTTTTTCCTTCCTTCAGTCCTTCCTTCTTTCCAAATCAAATTAAATCGAGAAAGTAAAATAAGATTCACTCTTTAAGAGCTAATCTAATCTAATCTGAAGAATCAAATCGAATGAAATTATTTGTTAAATCAATCAAGCACTCTTCAGTTAAAATCCCTGAGAACTTGGTTAAATCTGTGTGGAAGGAATGAACAAGGAGGCCTGAACTGTGACCTCTGCTGTGCCCTTGAGCAAGGTTTTGAACCCCTGCCTGCTCAGTAGAAAAAAAACACAAGCCTTTATTTGTGTTTGTGAATGCCCTCCCTCCCTCTGCAGCTCTGCCTCCAGGCTTTTACGTAAATATGGATGTGCTATGGCCAATTTGCCTTGCTAAATAAGGGTTAAAATCTAGGTGTTGTCACACAAAGACTCTCCCTCACTGCTTCTACCTGACTGAAGCGTTCTATTTAGATCGGCTGACACACCCTGTATGTGTGTATGTGTGACACACTGTGTACATGCAGGTCTGAGTGTACATACCACATCATCCTGGGCCGAGCTGAGCTGTGCAGGTCCCATGGTGTGTCTCCAGTTTTTTATCACTGACACACCGTCCCCTTCAAAACCGTTCCCCACCTTTAAAAAGCCAGGACTTACAGGGGCCTGGAAGGACCAACAAACAAGTTGACAAACAAAAAATTAATAAAACCAGAAATGATAAGAGTAAATATATATTTATAAGGGTTAAAGATATTAATATATTGTCATCTTGAAAGTGTCCCTGCTTGCGATATGATAAAGAGGGAATAAAAGTTAGAATTGGTATGTTGTAAAGTTCAGGGACACTCCAAAAAACTAGACAAATCTCAATTCTGTTGCAGTTTGCTGAGCATAAATTGATGACGGAGACAATGTAAAACCTTCAGTGAACCTGAAACTCACCTCAGGCAAATTCCACTGGGACTTGGAACCGTCTCTCAGATAGTAGTAGGTCTGCCCTCGATCATCCAGAGATTTGATCCACTATTACAAAACAAAGCATGTTTTTCAAAGATGATCACAGACAGGATGTTTCAGTTAGATCAGCTTTACTCTAAAGACAAAGTTTCTTGTGGCTGCACGGCATCATGGTCTATTAAGGTGATTTTTACTGGAGAAGCTGGTACTGTACTGGCAATATCACACTGTCTATGGTTGAAAAATATGCAACCAAACAATAAAACAGTTACAGAAATAAAAGCTACATCACCACTACCTGACTTTGAAAATGGCTTTTACATGCTAAAGCAAAGGGTATTTTAACAGTATATAAGATCTTTGGAAGGCTCAAAGGGCCAGTTCACACAATTTACCAAAAACATATCCCTTCGTATCTCTAGTGGTATCAAGTAATGCAGACTGTTTTGTAGATAACAATCCCAAATAAAAACTGTCCACACATTGCATCTGAATTTTCTCAATGCTTTGAGCATCAAAATGAACTTCCATTCATCTCTGTTTTATTGGGGCAGCAGCATAATCAGTGGAGCACTAGGGGAAAGAGTTTTTTTAAGTAAATTTGTTGAACTAGCCCTTTAAATGCCAACAGAGTGCTACAGTACATCCCTTGTCTTTATTTTGTGGCTTTGGAGCTACCTGCTGTTGAGAGTGTTCACTGGTGAACACCCAGGTCCCATTGGGCTCCACAGTGAGGTTCCACCCGGCTGGGGTAGTACGGTCCAGGTTTGCCCTGGGGATCATGGTCCGGGTAACATGGCTGAGGGTGTACTCTTTATGAAGCGCGGGAGGGCCCACAGCAAGGAGCTCCTCTTGCACCTCCGGCTGATCAGCAGCTGGATAGTCTTCTGAGGGGTAGTCCTCCTCAGGCAGAGGAGGCTGGGACACACACACACACACACACACACACACACACACACACACACACACACAAATATACAGTTAGAATACACTAATCTCTACTTAATGAGGTGTTGAAATGTTGTTATACATCCTGAGTAATGCCTGTTCAATCATAGTATATAGTATTGTATTGCTGTATTGGATTGTTTTTTGTTGCATTTAAAAACCTGACCAGGGACAAAGACTGCAAATTAGCTTAAACCAGATGTCTTATGTACATTGCATTTTCCACATTTGTCCATGGCAATGTTGTGTGTATCGCCCCTGCCAAACAATAAATAAATAAATATTTCTAAGCAAGGCTTCCGTTGTGGCCCTCATGTAGAAGTCCATGACTTTTCCCTAACTTTTGATAAATGAGTCAGATCCCTTCTGTGGCCTAAAAATGCTATTCATTTTTAGGCCACGGAAAGGCAATAATGTTTTTCCAGGTCAGAAAAGTCATAACGGGACAGAAAAGGGTTTAGTTGTCATAATAAATGTATGAAACCATTTTAACAATAATATATTTGTGTAAATATTTCTGTAATGTGTAATAATGGAAATTCCAATATTCCCCTCAAAACACCTCTCAAATATCTGTAAAAAAATTTTCTGAATGTGTCTAAAATTGTTCATTCATTCACGAAATTCACTATTTTTTCCTTACTACATATTGAATTCTGAGTCTATATATCGTGTAAGTTGGTAAAATCAGAAAATACTTTCATTCACTACTCATTCAATTCTTACTGTCCAAAAGTTATTTTAATTTACCTTTTTCCTGTCTGCATTTAGTTATGCTGTATATTATATAAACTATAAACTGAATGATTTCAGAAACAACCTCTGAATGTCTGTAACTGGCTAAACTTTCATGAAATTTCAGTTTCCATCACAGGGGGTAACCCAATCCAAACTTTTTAAATTCAAAATGAGGGCAAACCTGTCAGTTCTTTCAAAGTGAAGGACATTGCTCGTTGAGGACACATCGTGACAGTGCTATGAGCTTTACTAATGAAAATGAGTTCTGTCTGCTATATAGGTACAGGAGATTTAATTCCATTAAGAGCAGACTGTATTTGCAGCTTTCCCATGGGTGAAGCTAAAACAAGACGCAGACACTGGCTAAGTAGAGCAGCCAGGAAGTCCTTACCGGCCCGTCCTCATGAAGCCTGTGTGCACCCATAGGCTCCATCAGAGGAGGAGGATAGGGGCTCAGCTGCTCTGGAGGCTCCCAAGATGTCTCTCCAGACATTGGGTTGTAGAAATAAGGGCGACCACTGGTCTCATCCACCAGTTGCTCCCAATCTGAGATCCAAACAGGGGAGGAGGCAGTGGAAGGGGACAGAGCAGGAGATTGAAAAGGTGAAGAAGAACAAGGCTCCTCTTTAGGAGGAAACTCAGGCTCCACAGGTGAGTCTAGAAAGGGATTGTCCCAGGTGGTGTGCCCCGTGGCGGGGTGGTAGTAGTACTCTTGTCCACTTTCCTGGTCAATGTGCACCTCCCATCCCTCTGGGTCCAGGTATGAAGGAGAGTAGGATGAGGGAGCCGAGGGGGGAAACTCAGAGATGCTTTGGCGAAGCTGAGCTACATTGACATATATGGCTGACTTCAGACTTTCATTCTCTGCCTACAAAAAAAAAACAAAACAAAACAAAAAAAAAAAAAAANAAAAAAAAAAAAAAAAACAAGCAGATGTAAAAAACCTGGTGAAAGAAATTTTTACAACCTTTCTTTAGGTAAACTAATACCACAATGGACTATTTAAATAAAAGTAAATAAGTGTTACTAGTAAAAGGTAGTCAAGTAAGAAAAAGTACTCATTGTGAAGAACATTAATGATTCATTGCAGTTTATCTAGGACATATTAACAATGCAACAACAGTGATAAACAAAGTTTTTAAACCAATAAATTCAGCCACCTTGAAATTCCAATTTTAAAATTCTACAATAAACTAATAAATAATACCAAAAATTTGTGACCACCAAAACTGAGATTTTCAACCAAACATCTTAATGCTTTCAAATCATGAAGGACTACACGCTTTTCTGTTTTCCTTTCTCTAAACATCTTGATTTAAAGTCTAAAATGTGTTGTCATAGATTATTAAGCTCAAACAAGCTAAAATTATGATGTGGTTTTACCCGGTAACAGCTTTTATAGGTTTATCTCATGTTAATGCAAAATGTTAATTTTTAAAGTAACTAATGACTAAACTCAGATATAGTAATGGTGTAAATAACACAATACTTCCTTTGGAAACTAAATGAAAGTAGCACAAATTACCAAGTACCTCAAAAGTGTGTTAAGTGTGTTAAGCACAGCACACGAGGAAATGTACTTGTAATGTACTTGTACTTGTAATGTAATTCTTTAGCTGAAAAACAAAGATGGCCACAGGTGCAACTACTATACAAGAGCTAAACTTGACATATGCAGAGTTTGTGTGCTTGTAAAGGTGCTGTTAAGCAGGCAGAAGAGCGCTACAGCTCGCTGCTCTTACTATATCTGTCAGTACACCAGCCTTCCGGATCACACCGAGCACAGGAAGTAGCCTACAGCTGAAAAAAAACAAAAAAAAAAAAACANAAAAAAACATACCACCCTCTCATTCCTCCAACAGTAATAATTATTACCTCATTTTGGTCTCATTTTTTATGTGCAGAAAAACATCCACATGGGGTTTCTGCGCTCAGATATAATGTCAAAATTATGAGCATGTGTCTGAAGTTTACATCTGGATCACTCTTGCCAATCATATAACTGCCGACTGTTTTTGACCACAAACCAACTGCATTGCCAGGTCTAAGCTAAACTTCATCGCTCTCAGCTTTATCTCTGGATATGCTGCATTTGTGCTCTTTAAGTATTGTGGCTTGTGGCACTTAGTAAGTATATTTTAATGTAATATAAAAAGATTTTTTCAGTTTGCAGGTGTTGAAAGCTTCCTTTCACGAGACTGTCTCCACATGGTTTAACTTGCTGAACATCATTTGCAAATACATGCCATCATCACAACTAATTTGGTTAAAGACAGAGTCAAACAAGAGTGTAACGAATGGCTGCCTCCATCCTCTATGCTTCTGGAAATTAAAAAAAACTTCCTCAAAATAAAACTCATCTGTCTTTAACTTGGTCTCTTCTCACCTGTGGTTCACTCAGATGATTCTCACCCACCATTAAACTCCCAGGACGCACCAGTTTGTGGAGCCTTTCATTCATGATGGCACAGATACAAAGATGGCCTTGTCTTTCACATTGCGCTCTAACCTGCCTCTATTCTCTAAGCTACAGTCTATATTTACCATCAATCATGTGTCTGTCTGTGCTACATTTGCTGATCACAGTCCTACATGTTAGGGAACCCTGCAGGCTCAAGATAGGATTGCACAACAGATTTAAATTAACATTACCAAGTAACAGTAGAATTTTTAGACATTATCTCAACAATTTGCAGCTGAGAACATGAAAATCACCCAAATTTTGGGATAACGCACTTCAGTTTTGGAGGGCTCCAACTAGTATTTTTATTCTCTCTTCAAAGAATCAACTCCCTACTTCATATCTCCATTTTAGGGGGATTTATGATAAAAATCAACTTTTTAAATAGATAGATTTTTAAATTTTTCATTATTTCATCCCAAACTCTCTGAAATAGAGATGCAATGTTGTTCACATTACCATATGAAAAATTTTGTATCCCAAATTTCTGGGATTTTCGTTATTTCTACATTAACATGTACAAGAGAAGTGTTAACGCATCAGTGATTTAACAATGTAAAAAAAAATATCATTCTTTGCAACAACAATCTTTACTTTGGATATTTGAGAAAATTTTACAACTTATACTTATCTACTTTACTTATAAGTAGATTTTTAAATGCAGGAATTTTACTGATAGTGGAGGATTTTACTGTTGTGGTTTATTTCCATCACTGGACTGCACATTGTTAAAGATTTAACTGCTAATATGAATTCAATTTTAAAGGTAAAAGAGATCATTTCTTTTGTTTATTCTCTCACTCTTTTCAGTGTCATCACATTGCTGGCTGCCTCATTATTGATCTTGATATAAACAGATGACGATCGATACAGCTGACCTGACAACTGCCCCTGAAATAGATTGATTCTAAATGGCCCACCATGACTAGACAGGGACAGACAGAGGAAATGAAAGAGTTGCATCATCAATTTTTGTAATAGCTACACTTGGAGCCCCCATGTGCTTTGGAAAAATATCAAGTCCTGAGGAACAAACCCCACTAACAACACAAAATGAATGCAAAACTGCAGATACACTATAATCAAATAAGTAAATATCAACAAAGACAACAACACAGCATAGAGATCATTTAACAGTAGCATTCAAACATGGCATGCCTGTAGTCCAATATCCTTTGCAGGGTATTATTAATGAACACTACCAACAGTCTCCCACTGACACAAACAGAGTTTGCACTGTGATAACATCATACCTGTTCACAAAAGATGGAAAATATGTCTATTTCTTGTAAAAACATATGGTCATTTTGGAGTAAATTGTAAAATGTAAGAATAATGCACAAACGTGTAACTATCACAGAAATGTATATGTTCAGCCATTCTTCTATTTTGAAGCAGCTCCATGGTGTTTATCAGTCTGACAGTCCTGATCAGAGCACTACGTATGAGGTTTGTTGCTCTAAAGGATAGAGTCGTTCATATTCTCAGTTACTGACTGAAAAACTCAGTGAGTGCAGATGTAAATGCCAACAAACATCTCGGTGCCACTCTGACAAACCAAACTGTCAAATTCAGACCCGAACCCATGCAAGCTTCAGATCAAAACTGAATCTCCCCATGCCACTTTCGCATGAAAACTGCATTTTGAAAAGTTGGAATCATACGTAGTTTCAGTCTAAAGCCCTTTAACACTTTAAAACATCGGAGCTATAAAAGTAGGTCTTTCAAATTAAACTGTAAAACATCAAAACTAACACCCAGGATGCACAAGCTAAAGTATGTCAGTTTTCCTATTTTGCCAGTTTATGCAGTACAGGACAGGAAACAAATGCAGGGGTGACATTCATTTGCTGCTACGCAAACAGGAAGCAAGACAGTTACTAAAACAAGACAGTGTACATTGACCATGAAGATGGAAAGTAGCAATAAAAACTGTTTTGAGGTCATAACGACAACCTACCTGAGGTACCAGGGGCAGAGTTAAGCCCCTCTTAACCCGCTGACTTGTCCAGGCTCTGGAGTACATGTCCACCATGTTTATATTACCTCAATAAAAGGAGCCATACATCCAACTGAAGAATGGATATCAAACTGTACTGCCTCAAGCGTAGGATCACATTCAATGAGCTTATGATGGGCGAGGGACACACGCACACACACACACACAGACAAACACACACTCATACACACATCTTCCTCTTGCGGCAGCTGTGACAGTTGCAGCCTAAATAGAAAGGAGAACTGTAAGCTCTGTTACAATAGCTGCAGGAAGGGACGGTGTAGGGATGGGGTGAGATAGTATGTGTGTGTGAGTGTGTTTGTGTGTGTGCATGCTTGAATTTCTCTGTGCAGGAGAGGGAGGTGTGTGTGTGTGTGTGTGTGTGTGTGTGTACTCAGAGAAAATGAGACAGACAGAAAAGGGTTGGGCAGCAGGGAGCAACAGGGTTTGCAGGTCACTTTAACCTACTTCCTGCATGTGCCCAAATGATGAAAAAGGAAACGTCGGCATGGAAACAGGTTTTTAAAGAGCACAAGCCTCTTACTTTAGAGATAAACTTAATAAATTAAAAAAAACATCATGTAACAGAACAAGAAAGGCACTGAAGGCAACTTCTGGTTTATATATATTATCTTGCAGTAGCCATAAACTAACTTGTTTCATGTATTCTTATTGAATCATCTACACCAATGTACAGTTTTATACCTGTATCAGTAAGTCACTCAGCCAATTATGAAAAAGGAAGCAAAATGTTTCCACAATGTTATGGGAGAACTGCTTGTTACGATACTCTGATCAGACGTCAGCTGTTCAAACTACCATGGCTGAATGCTTGAAACAGGAAGCCTGTATGAACAGCCAGTGTTTCAATCAACACTTCCCTCTACATGGAACATCAGCCAGTCTGTAGACAACAGACAAAGCAACTTACAGCTTACTGGAGGTGTGTTTACATTGCCTGTCAGTTGCTGAGCTGTGTCATGGCTGTGATGAATCAAGACTTCCTGGTACATCCTAAAAATGTTCCCTTTGAGTACCTGGACAGAAGATGTTTGCCATTCAAATGTGCCTGATGAAAGCCTTGGAAAACATTTTACTGTTATGTAAGATTTTCAGTGACATGTCAGAGTCTCGTGAATGGAATCTTTCTCACATGCTGACTAGAAATGTTTGTATTAGCTGAGGAAGGTGTAATTACTATGTGAGTAATACAAGCATCCTCAATTTCAATCAATGCATTTAGGGCCTAATCTTCACCATGTATTGGAGTGATCATCTTGCAGCAGAGAATAGAGAAATCTGCCTTCAGCAATGCATGAAGCAGCAATCTGAGTGATTACTTAACTATGTTAGGACTCATCCAGTCAAACAATGGATGACAAAATTGGGGCCCAAATCACGCCACAAAGCACACAGTCGAGCTATTGAATCAATGTGGCTCCACCCCCCCTGCCTTTTACATCATGCTCCTCGTGGCCCAGAATCCTGGATAACCAGAAATTCCCAATGATCAGTGGTGTAAGAGCTTATCACATCCTTAGCTCTGCTTTACAGGTTAGGCTGCTGTTCTCTGCATGCCGCTGCATAAAACCTGCTCTGATGCAGCCGCCTACTCAGGACTTCTCCTTCTCTTACTCCCATGTAGGAGGGGAAACAACTGAAGTACCAGCCGCAGAATGGTAACACGAGCTATCAAAATGGAACTCCCAGGCTTCTGCAAAGGTGCCACCTTCACATTTATTTGCAGGTGCAAATGAATATCAACACACAGCATGCAAACAAAGTGAAAACAAGCTATGCCTGATGAATTTAGATAGTTTTGATACTGAAAACTTTCTGCTATGAAGTAATGACTGCAGTAAAAGACCTATAATGAAGCATGTATTATACATTTTATCAATAGTAATAACATGACTCATGCAACTCAAGACAAACACCATCTGAGACTTCATATAGATTATCTATACACTGCTTGGTAGGTCACTGGTGCAAAGTGTGTACAAACCTTTCTAGAGGAGAAAAACAAAGCAAAAGCCCAGAAAATGCTGACTTTCTGCTTTTTCTTGTCTTTGGTATTCGAGTGTAAACACAACCTTATACCTGTATCCTAATTTCTTATCCTCAAACACATTTCTGCCAGAATCTCTGAATGAGGTGCATAATGTAGACAAAATGGAGAATTCAAATTGGAAATGTGCACAAAGCTGGAATACACACTGTCAAAGTTTAAACTGAGAAAGAATGTACCAACTCCCTCTTGCAAGCTATGCGGCTAAATGACAAAACTATACAGAACCAGTTTATACAAAACAACCAAGAACGATGAAGATGAAAAGCTCTTGCAAGGAGAACAATCAGGAGGTTAAAGTAATATTCACCTGTTCTTACATGCTGAACATGTGTGTTCTGTCATGCAAAAAAGAACAGAGGTTCTATGCTGGTGAGACACTCTCACACTACCTGTTGGAGCAGTTTCCTGGCATTTAATTGTGTCTCTTTCACAGAGCTGCAGGCCTTCTTGTGCTCATGTAGGTGAGGTGCTGCTGAGGAAGCTATGAATCATCTCCTTAATTGTATGTAAGATCACATTCATCTGACCACCTTAACATGCTGAAAATGTCATTGGGCCAGAAGTGTAATCTACACAAAGAACAGTAAAATTTTCTTTTTACTTGCTAAAAATCAATGGGAAGTTGGACCCACCACTTTAAGTGATAAAGATCAACTGGACATGTCGTGTTCAACATTCATTATGAAGCTCAGAAGGAGGATCGTCTAAACAGCCTTAACAGCTACAATAAAAACTCTAAGATGATCCAAAGGCTCAGCCAGAGTAGGCAACAGGGCTGTAACTAATGATCAATTCATCTATTTATTTTTTGTTTAATTTATTGATTGTTTAGTTTATAAGATGTCAGAAAATAGTTACTAATGTTCCTACAGCTCAAAGAAAGGTGTCTTCAAATTCAATGTTTATCCTAACAGCTAAAACCCCAAACCCAAATGTGTTTCATTTCTAACCATATGAATCACAGAAAAGCATAAAAGAATGTGGAACCATTGAAAGAGTAGCATTTTACCTAAACAATGACAAAACATGTTACTATTATTAAAACTGCTGTTGATTAGTTTTCTGTTAATTGGATAAACAATTAACTGGTCATTTCAGTTCAAAAGATCATCATTGTTTTTAAATGTGGTTATTTCTGAAAGTTGAGATATGTTTCGTGAAGTAAAAGCTGCCTGTAAAACTTTGCATTTCTGTCATCAATGTACCAAACATAACATTCCAGAAAGAGAATCATTAAAGTCCTACATGCCCTGGATATTAAATGACCCACATCTAGGTAATTGCAGGTTGTTCACATTACATATGTACATGCATGTACACACATGCCAACTGCATGGCAGCACTGGCACCACAGCACCAAAGGCCAGTCTGTTGTGAGCTAGCAGGACCCCTCACATCACCATGGAGATGGACCTCCATTGTGGGGGTATGATGTGGGTGCATTTGAGGGGTCCTAGCACGTCCACGTGAGCTGCACCAGCTCAGTTTGGAGCTCATTCACACTTCCCCAGAGGAAAATAAGAAACACATGAATGATTAGTTGTTTTGTTTATGGACAAAGGAATTCACATACTGCTTTTAAACTGCAGTATTAGCTGTTGTTGCAGTAATACAGGCCTCTGAGCTTTGGTAATTACAGCGTTATGATGCACATACAGTCCACAGGCTGATACTTTCAATCATTACAGGGCTTGGAGTAAAATATAAATCTGGATAATTTGTAATCTTATCAAAATAAGATTGCATTACAATCATTTCATCAAATGACGCATGGCTTACGTCACTTAACCTTGCAACAGGTGCGAAAGAGGGCAACTTCAGCAAAACTTACCTGAAACAAAAGATTTTTCGCTTATAATCAATTTATCCAAGGAAGGAAAGTGTTAGACGTGCTACGTATCCGCAAATGTTTCATCGTTGTCACAATAATTCCCAGAAAGATCACCGGGGCTGGAAAACAGGTAGCAGCTGGAGACAGAAGCTTGGGAGTGGCTGGAAACTCTCTGGTTAACTCCTTCCTTCCCTGCAGACACCTAGCCGATACANGCTTGGGAGTGGCTGGAAACTCTCTGGTTAACTCCTTCCTTCCCTGCAGACACCTAGCCGATACAACCTGTTTGCAACCTGTTCTGATCTAACACACATCTCTCCCCTCAGCGTCATGCATACCAACTTTAAACCCTCCAGCTCCTCTCCAAGTTTCCAACTGTGCATAAACAATTTAGCAAGTCACCAAAGCGCACAATGTCAATCACAAATATATTTCAGAATGTGGGATACACACCCGGTGAACTTGATTCCAATCCGGCAGAAACTTCCCTCGAGCAAAACTGAATCAGCTGCTTTTACTGAGGCATTCAAGCACCTCTTCGCTCTTTCAAATGGCATTCATGAAGAACCGACAGGCCATTCATATGCAGATGAGCTGGCTCACACTGTGGAACTCAACCAACTCGGGACTCCAAGTTGGGACTTTCACTGCAAAAAGTGACAAAATCCAGTGCGGTTCTGACAATATTCAGAAACTGAATGTGCTGAATGAGGCAGAATATTCCACTGAAACGTTGAAATATTTGAGATAAAAATGATCAAACAATCAAGTTCACAATAAATGTGAACTTAAGAAACTTTAAGAAAAGCTTTGAGAGTCTGTGTTGATAAATGACATAAGTGACTTAAGGGCATTTTTTGCAGTGTTGTCTGTGGGATTTTTTTTTTTTTTTTTTNTTTTTTTTGGGGGGGGGGACAAACGCAAACCCATGCTAGGCCACCCTTGTCTTGTCTCTGTGAATTAAGACCAGTCTGAGATCCTGCTGCCATTTCTCACCTGTGGGTCGCTATGTTGTCACCTATATATATATGTTGATATATTTCCTTTAATAATAAAGCTCAAAAGCTAGAATGAAAGTACAGAGTGCAAATATCATCCCCACGTTTTCAGTCAGTGAAACTCATCACATTGCAAATTCTAAAATTTGACTTAGAGAGCAAAAAGTGAATAATATACGTATATACGAATGTCAAGAAGTGAGTAGAGATTTCAGCGGAAATTTCATGATTGTAGATTTTTACATTATGGAACTGCGCTCCCTGTGGCCACAAACAGAACTACACATTTTGAATCCAAGGTTGAGTGAAAGTAGTTGCACAATGGCTTAGTAACCTACCTTTACACGGTGAAACAGCGCCCTCTCGTGGTTTAAAATCATGTCACTTTGAATGCTCCAGTAAAAGTAAAACGATTGTCGTGAATGAAAACAATACAGAAGTGAGACAGCATGGAAATCTTACCTGCTCATCTGCAGAAGCTTCCTCTGCAGTTTGACCCTGCAGACTCTGCTGCTGAAACACCGATGAATCATGTGAAGTCACATCACCTGGCAGCTCAGACAATGGAGAGTCCATTTCTGGGCTCTTTAATTCTGTGATGGTCTCATAGATGTGTGAATTAGGGGGTATGTGGAAGCTTATACACTCATTATCCAGTGTTTGTAATTGACCTTGAAATGTATTTGTCAGCTCTTCTGCATAATCCTGTAGCGAATCCTTTGACTGGGACTGTGGCCGTCCATTTCTGGCCTTTGATACAGGATGAGGTTGTGCATACAGGATGCAGCTGGATGCATCCAGAGGTGCTGAGGTAAGTGAAAAGTCTGCAGCAGAACTGTGTGCATTAACCATAGTATGTGCAAAACTGCTGGTGGTCTGATCTTCTGTCTGTGCATGCCCACAGGGCTTCACATCCTGCACGTTCTCACAGAAGCCAAAGGTGGAAAACCGGTAAGTCTCTTTTGAAGCATCCTCAGCTGGTACAGATATTGTCATTCTGTTTGTTGTTATGTGTGTTGTATCCACTGTCACACACTCAGTGGAATGAAAACTGTTATGATCTGAATGGTCTTTATTAACTGAGGCCAGCTCTTTTACATACTGGGCTGGGACATAGAAGGGCCTGGTGTGCTGGTCTTTGCGGACGTGCCACCAGTGGTTGTTGGTCTTGGAGACAAGGATGTAACTTTCATTAGGCTTGATCGACACAAGGCGGCCATCCCGTGTTGTGTACTCAAATTCATACTCCACCAATACAAGCTCCATGCTCCAGTCCACCTGTGTGGCCTCCGTGTTAATGTTACTGCATCACCTATATAGGGGTTAACATGTCAGAGCTGTAAATAGAGGAAATGTGAAGTTAGTGTGGCTTTTCAAAAGTCACTGCTATAAATGTCAAAGTAACAAGAGGATTGTAATTTCAAAAAAGGGAATCTGTTCAGTAGTTTATGGTTCATTCATGCACACTTCCACCTATTGAAACACAGTGTTATCCTTCTCTTGCAGCTTAGCTTTCCATGACATGTTGGTGTTTGACATTATCATGGAAAGAATGCAAAATTATCCAAATGATTGATGCAATTTCACAATTTGAAGAAAGACAATAGGTTGTAAAAAGATAAAACACTCGATTTCTGTGTACAGTATATAAGCCACAGGAAGCTGCTTCCATTTTTGGCAATGCAACATAAACCTAAGCTCACGAACCGCTAGAGCAGCAGACTGAAAACTGCAAGCCACAAAACAGGAAGCCTGCATCAGCATCGACTCAACGTCAGGCCAACGTCATCTTGCAATCTCAGTTTGCCATATCAGGCTGTATTTATCCATAAACCATTCAGAGTATTTACAGCATTTTGTTAACATTACTGCACACACAGTACGAAAACAGCAAAATGTCGTCATTTTGTGATATTTAAAAATGTAATATGTCAAATTTCATGCTTTTGTTTTGAAATCTAACAATTTCATTTCATTTGTAACAGGTGAGGAGCAGTATTTACATATTTCCTGTTTGTATAAAATGCAAAATTATATCTTGTATATTAAGAAAGAAATGTATGTAAAGTAACTAAAATATGGAAAAAATAGTGGACTAACCAACATGGGAAAATGATAAGCTGTCCAGGTCACAACATAACTTATACTGAACTCACAATATCATGCTAAATTTGGTATTTCAATACCATTTCCCAAAGGAAGGGAACATAAATGACATTTAAAAGATGTTTCAGGTAAATAGAATAAGCTGTCAAGCTATAAACAAAGTTTCTGAATGAAATTATACCCTAGACTTTGACATCATGTGGTTTAAAAATAAAAACGTGTGTACTTGCCTGATTTTCCAAAAATTTCCTGTCATTGAATGTGTCTCACTTCATCTAGCATCAGCTTTGTAAGAGTTGTAGAGCTCCTCTGGTACACCACAGTGCTGCTTACATGTATGGTATCTACTTGCCTACTTCTCTATATCCTGTTCTGTCCTGTATGTGTGTGTGTGTGCATGTCTATGCTACACTGGAACACCCTGCCTAAAGTAGACACAAGAAATGGGAAGTCTGACTTTCCAGTGCACTCTTTTTAGGCTATCTCGCTCGCAAGAGAACTGGAAAGAGTGGCAAGCTGTGCTGATTCAGTCTGTCATCACAACAAACTCTTCTTTTCCTTTCGGCTTTCCCTTCAGGGGTCACCACAGCGAATCATCTGCCTCCATC